>CABHPQ010132362.1:31756-36612 GCA_902168405.1 Peromyscus aztecus | reverse complement strand
GACTGACACAGTTGGAACTACAGTACCACATCTGTTAGCTTTCTGTTTGTCGTCTTCATTCCTATGCTATTTTTATATTTTACTTTCCCACTGTTTACAGTTCGGTTTATTTATTTGCTTATATGTGTATTTACTTATTTAGAGACAAAGTCTTGCTCTGTATCCCAGGCTAGCCTCAAACTTGCAGTTGTCCTTCTAATGCTGGGGTTATAGCTATATGCCGCCATGCCTGGTTATTTCATGCCTTATTTTATTGTACTCTATTTTAATTTTTATTTATTTAATTTGTGTGTGTGCACATATGTGCGTGTGGGTACCCAAAGAGGCCAGGAGGAAGTGTTGAATCCTGTGAATCTGGAGTCACAGAAGGTTGTGAGCTGGGAACCAAACCCTGCAGGAGTAGCAAACACTCTCAACCACCAAGTCATCGCTCCAGCCCCACACACCCAGCTTTTCCATGGGTGCTGGGGATCTGAACTCAGGTCCTCATGCGTGCACGTACATGCTTACACAGCCAGTTCTTTAATCACCAAGACATTTCCCCCTCCCTGCCCTAATTAATTATTTGTAATTAGCAATTTTAATTAGTATCTAATCATCTAGCCCAGTTTAGCCTCAGACTCACTGTATAGGCCCGGCTGGCCTTGGATTTGTGGTAATCCTACTTTCTCAGCCTCTTGAGATGTGACTTGTAAGTGTGCGTGTGTCCTATGGTCATGTTTGGGTGTGTACACATGGACATGTGATGTGTGCAGAGCCATGTCTTCCTCTGCTGCTCTCTATTCATCTTTTGGGACAGGTTGTCTCACAGAGCCTGGAGTGCACTGTTTGTCTAGACCGGCTGCCCAGCAACCTTCAGGGGCTACAATTGTACTTAGCCATATTGGGGATCTGAACTCAGTTCCTCAGGCTTGTGCAGCAGTTAGGTTATCCTTTTTATTTTAACTGGACATTTTATATGATTCTACTTTAGCTCCTTATTTGGCATATCAGTTATGATTTTTTAAAAAATCGATTTTAGTGCTTGCCCGCAATTTACAGTCTACATTTGCAACTAATCAAGCCACCTTTAAATGCCATCATGACACCTCACCCGTGAGCACCTTGTAACAACCCTCCTTCCTCCTGCCTGCTCGGTCGGTATCGTTGCTTTGCCATCACTGATTTCCCTGATGTATGAACCTACATAGGCAGATATATAATTTAATGTATTGTTGAACTAGTATTCTGAACAAAGTGTTTTCTGGCAGGTGGATTAAAAACAAGTTTTACTTTTACCTGAAGTTATTGGTTAGAAAGAAAGAGGAGCAGGAAGTAGCGACTTTTCTCTCTGTAAGGCTATCCCAGATACTTGTGTCTCAGTTATGACCTGGAACCAGGGCCCGGAGAACTGTAGGTTATGACAATGCCCTTTGACCTACAGTGGGGCTATGTGGCGATACATCTATTGGAAGCTGAAAATATCATCAGTTAAAGATGTGCTCAGGACCCTGAACCTGTTGAACATCACAGCTAAGCCTCACCTACCTTAAACATGCTTAGGGCACTAATTTACTCTACAGTCAGGCAAAATCACCCCAGCAAAGCATCCTTTCTAAGAAGTTGTTGAATATCTCACGTGATCTATTGAAGACCTCAACCCCCTAGTGCTGGCAGCATCGCACGCCATCGAATTCTAGTTATTTGCTTCATGGTCACATGGCCAACTGTAGCTGACACTCCCTGCCACTCTTCAGCATCACAAGAGATCGTCATCCCACGTTGTCTCTGACCTGGAAAAGATCACAGTTCAAAATGCAAACGCAAAGCCTGGCTTCTCCTAAGTGCATGTCGCTTTTGCAGTACCTTCAAGTCAGAACACAGGAAGCTGGGTCACCACAACGGGACCCACCTGTCAACAGGTGGGTCATGTGACCACTCAAGACAATGAGGCTGACACAACAAACTGTGGGGTTCCTGGAAAGAAGGTAGAAATGTGGAAAGGCAGTAGATGGTTTTGACAGTGTAGTTTGAGTGCACAAAGAGACCACTTAGCATCACAAACTTCTCTTCCAGGAAGGCTTGCTGGTGACGCCAGTTCCTCTATGGCACTTGGCTGTAAGCACAAAACTAGAAGAGAATGTGGTCCATTACTGCTAACAATTTCTTCACTCACTGAGTGTAATCTGTGAGGGAGATTAGAGATCTGTTGGTATGAGTCCGTCCTTTTCCAGATGGGGAAATTTAAACTCAGAGGGAGGGAGGCATTTTCCCAAGTGGATGCATTTGGTGGCAGGGTTGCCCCGCCCACGCTACCTGAGATGGGTGATGGACTGACATCAGTAAGTTGCGTAGAAACCAGCAAAAGGGAAGTCGGGCTTGAGAGGGCTGTATTGTATGGATTTAGTTTATTTATGCCTCACCTTTTCCAGTGGGTACTAGAAGTCACTGGTAGGTTGGACTATGGGGGTGGCTCCTTCTCAAATATCTGGCTCCTCTTTCTTGCTGGCCAGCCTTGCTCAGTGGTGGGGACAGCCAAGTGTGTTTGGGGATCTGTGGTTAACAGCTTCATATATGTAAAACACAGATAGAACTAAGACCTCCCCCCTTGAGAGTCCATCCATTCTGCCCATCTCCTTCCTGCCCTGACCTGGGAGGAGGGGTCACTCATGTGTCCACGGATACAGGAGATGAAACTGTCCTGAAGACACACCAAGGGGTCTTCCTTCATAATGATATCTTGCCATCACTTGAAGGAAAAATTAATTATACAAATAGAGTGTCTTTAAATGCTAGCATGTTTTCCTTAGCCTTTAGAATATGCTATCAAATGTCCTCGTGATTTTGCATCGACATATATAGCTTGTTAATTTGGTTTTCTTAGTGTAGTACCATGCAAAAATTCCCATGTTAGTTGGGTCTGAAGTTCAACTCCAGCATTAACTGGCTGCAAGCGCCCAGGCAGTTTAATAGCTCTGGGCTCAGTTTCCTTGTCTGTAAAATGGAATCATGAAAACAACCATGGGGACTGTGGAGGGGTGACTATAAATACCACTCAGCTCAGAAGCCAGCAACGAGAAGCGCTCAGTGCCTGTTAGTGACAGTTATTATTTCATTTTATTATAGCAACACTTCAGGGCTCCAATACTTCATGTTTTTTAATGTATCAGCCCTAATACATGAGTGTTCCAACCCTTTTAGATGCTCTTCCTGCTGAGCAATTTTGAAAACTATTGTTCTAAAAATGTCCCACATCACGCTCACTGCCATCACCACCCGCACTTTTCTTATTATCATCTGTGCAATTATTCCATATTTTGACTTAACCTGCGTCTTATGTAACTCACCCCACTCTAACTAAATCCGTCTGCCGAAACTGTCATCTTCTCACGCGCACGTGACATACCATCCAGTCAACCTAAGGACATCCCTGGTCCGCATTTGGATGTTTGGACCTCTTGAATGCTCATCCACGTTACCTGCCTCACGGTTCACTGTTCCTTCCCTGCCCCCGGGGTCCTCACAGACTCCTTCATCCATTCACACACGTGATTCAAAAGTCTATTTCTGTCTCCCTGCAGTCCGTATGAATTTCTCTTGGAGAAGTTTCTACAGTTTCTACAGAAGTTGAACTTCAAATCTCTTGTGTAAATGGGTGACATCTAGGAAATATGTGTATGTAATACTTTACATGTATGTGTGTGTGCTTATAGACTGGGTCCCTATGCCCCATGCAAAATTTCTCTTACAAACACTTGGAGAAGGACGCACAGAGGTCGGATGTTTCAAAGTTTTTATCCACACCCACCACTAGGCTTCAGTTTTTCCTCCTCAGAAAGGGGGGCTGAGCTTATTGTCAGAAAAAAAGAGTGACTGCCCCTCTTTACTTCCAGATTTGAATTGGTGGGGATCAGATCCTTAACCAATTTCTGTCCTGAATCATCTCTTGCTCTTGTTTAAAAATTACCACAATGGAGACTTATAAAACACAGTGTGTTGTGGTATTAAATTTCAACCTCTGTTTGACCAGCCTTTATTTTCCCACACCCAGATGACCCCTGAACTGGGACCCACAGTTCTCCTTCAGAACAGCTTTCAGCATCCTTGACTCATTATTTACCCAGGATCCTGTCTCCTCTCGTGTGTGGGAGGATTCATACTTGCTCTATCACCCTGGAATTTCTTTTAGATCATTTGCTGGTGGCAAATTTTTGCCCACTGAGGGTGGGCTGGATCTGTGGAAACAGTAGAAAGTCTGGTGGCTAAGTTTGGAGACCAAGGCGATGGAGGGCATATGATGAGGGCCCGAGGTGAAGCCTGTCTATAGAGGAGAGGAACTGAGGCCTTGGCTGCATGGCTCTGGAGGTATCTTTTGAGGTACTGCACAAGAGGACGTATCTGAGGATTTGTGAACAAACGATGGGCACCTTGCTGGCTCCCTGGTACCAAGAGTTAGCAAGAGTAAAGGTCAAAGACGGTCAGTGGGATCCTGTTCATGTCTCTTCCACTGGCAAGAGGCTGTGAGCCCAAGCAGTTAGATAACTAGCTGGATCCCAGGTCTCAGTTGGGAGATGTTTTAGGATCACTTTCAATACCAAGAGGAAGATGCCTCCAATAGTGTGTGGTGCTCAGTGATGCTCACGGGTGTCTGTTCCTCCATGTCCTCTTCTCTTTCTCCACCTTACCACAGGGCCACTGCATGGCCATGTCATTTCAGGAATGCATACCTACAACTTTTGTTTTGTAAAAATTCCACCCACAAAATTATGCATGGTGCCCTGCATGCTGGGTCTCCTCAAGGCTGGACCATGTACATGAGACACTTACTACCACCTAAAACCATTTCAGCAGCTCCAGAGAGCATAGTTCTCCCGAAA
>CABHPQ010132362.1:24256-26756 GCA_902168405.1 Peromyscus aztecus | reverse complement strand
AGGTTTGCCTGTTTGCTCTGTGGATGTTGTGTGGGATACCATGGGCATAAACAGAGCAGGGCTTCAGAACCCAGCCAGGCTCCTCAGTCAAGTGATAATGAGGCTGGAGCAACCAAACAAAACAACGCTGATTTCCTTTATTGTTGGAGATGATTTACAGGAGCAGAGAACGGTTTACATTTTAAAGAGAGAGAAACCCCTATGCTGTAACATTCTGGTCGATTGGGAATGCATCTTGTGAGATTATCCTCAACTTTGTCAATCAGGACTACTTCTGATAAGAAAATTCCTTTCCTTCTGTATAAACAGAGTAGGACAGCAGGGACCACAGCAGCTGTTTGTCCTCACCACAGCCCAAGCACCCCAGAGAATTCAGTTTAGTTCTCCACATAATGTGCTCATTCTTGCGTCTTTACAAGCAAAATTTATAGCTAGAATTTAACGTGTGAGTCTGCCTGGTACCACATCATAGCAGCTTTGATATCATGACGTGGTAAGAGGTTTGGGGACCATTCTTTATGGCTACACGAATACTATTGAATGTACATATAGCATATACTTAGTCAGCTCCCTGCCATGGGGCATTCATGATGTTTCTAATTTTTCTCTTAATTAAAGACTTTAGGAGGCTTTCTTAGAATTGACAGATCAGAAAGTCTGAGTATTTTGTGGCTCCTGACATATATTGTAAAACTGCTTCAGAGGAAAAAGAAAAAAAAACCTGCTTCGGAGGAACATTTGTACTAAGAGGATCCCTGGCGGGCTGAAGATGCAAGTTGTACTATAGATCGAAAAAAAATGGATTACGCTTGTTTAGTGTGTATGCACATGAGCACATACATGCTCATATATACACGTATACACATATGTACATACCTTAGGACACATGTGGAGGCCAGAGGGCAACTTGCTCCTTCCACTGTGTGGGTCTGGGGATGGGAGCTGAAGGTCCCCCGGCTGAAGGTCCTCCGGCTGACGGTCCTCCGGCTGAAGGTCCTCTGACTGACGGCAAGTGCATTTGTTTACTCACAGAACCATCTTGCTGGCATTTCACTACAGTCTTGACTGCACCAAGTATTATCTTTTTCATAGTATCTGCTAATGTTAGAGGACTCAACAGAGCATCACTGCTGTACCCAGTTGCACAGGAGAAATTTCCTGGGGCTAAACACAGGAGAGGCCCTGCTTTTCCTGAGAAATTAGTGTATCCTGGTAGATGCTGGGACTTGCTGGGACTTCTGTATCACCACTGTTATCTTGTTTGCTTGGGTGATTAGGAAACTCAGAACCCAAATCATGACCTCCTTTCAACCAGCATGAACTCTTGACTCAATATTAAGGTTTCATTCCTCTGTCTGTCCTGGCCTACTTAACCACTGTTAATACCTGCTTTGGACCCTTACTCCGTAGCTGGTCACATGATGAACCACTGGAGGGCCCGGCACAGGTGACACAAATGCGAGGCAGTTAGGCCATTAAACCTTCGCGTAGGCTTACACTGCGCACCAGGACATCAGGAGCAGGACCAGTGAGGCAGGCTCCGACCCAGCATTTTACACAGGCCATGACATCCCAGGGTCACAGATGACTGGCTACCGAAGTGGCCCCTTCTGTAGTTCAGGGAATGATGGGATCGTTTGAGTTACCACTGTTTCTTATGTGTGCTTATGTGCGTGAGTGTGGAAGACAGATCCATGTCAAGTGGCATCTCCATCGCGCTCCACCTCGTCTTTTGAGGTAGGGTCTTTCACTGGGATCTTGCACTCTCCAGTTAGGCTAGATTGTCCGGCTTGCAAGCCCCCCAGTCCTTCTAGCTCCATGTCCCTAACACTGGGATTATAGGCCCTTGAGTGCCACCGTGCACAGCATTTTACATGAGCATTTCGGATCTGAACTCAGGTCCTCATATGCATAGTAATCACTTTACCCAGTAAGCCACGCCCACGAGCCCATGAAATAACATTTATAAAGTCTCATTTCCCTCCCCAAGTGGTTTTATGATGTTCTCAAACTGGGTTCTCTGAGCACCGTGTGAGCTGTCTCTTCTCTCCCCCACCTTGAGACGAGGCAAGGCTGCCTGTCTATTCTCCACCCTCAAGGTACTCCGTTCCCTAATGTGCCAAAGTGGGCAATCCTCATGCTACCACTCTATGATCTGTTTCTCACTCTCTCTTCACTTCTTCCTGTCCCACTGAACTGATGCTAGTTTAGGTGACATCACCACCAGTTGTCCCTCCAGTTACGGGCAGACTGCACGGCTCCCTGAGTCCTTAGATATCACAGAAGGAAACCAAGGCACAGAAGATGGAGTACGCTAACAGGTCCACAGTGTCTGCTTATTGCACAAATGAGTTAAGTCGGTGAGAGCCCTGGTGTGCACGAAAACAAATGCTACGGGATGAAGAGTTTTATCTCTAGGGAAAGCCCTTGAGGTTGCACCCACCGGTGGGGGAGCAGGCTCAGCATCTCCTCAGGCGGTCAGTGGGTTGCACCCCACCAG
>CABHPQ010132362.1:253-24246 GCA_902168405.1 Peromyscus aztecus | reverse complement strand
GCTTACTAAGCACTGGACTCTACATCTATTTAGCACCCCTCCCTCCAATTTCACAAGGATTCTTTAAGGTAGAGGTTATTACTGTTTCTAGATAATTTTTAATTAAATTTTTTTTAATTTAAAGATTTTCTATGTTTAATTATGTGTATGCATGTGTGTCTGTGTGGGGGGTCTGTGCACATGAGTGCAGGTGCCTGCAGAGACCAGAAGGGGATGTTGGAGTCCTTGGAGCTAGAGTTGCAGGTAGTTGTAATGGCCAGATATGGGTGCTGGGAACCTTCTGCAAGAGCAGTACATACTCTGAACTGCTGCGCCATCTCTCCAGCCCCTCGTTTCTATCTTTGTTTGTTTGTTTGTTGTTTATTTGTTTGTTTTTGAGACAGGGTTTCTCTGTGTAGCTTTGGAGCCTGTCCTTGAACTTGCTCTGTAGCCCAGGTTGACTTCGAACTCACAGAGATCCACCTGGCTCTATCTCCCGAGTGCTGGGATTAAAGGTGTGCGCCCTAGAATATAGGGAAAGCATGTCATTTGAATGTGAATGCACCTGCCTCACAAATGGCTAAGATGTAATTCAGGTCCTCTAATTCCCAAAATTCTACCACACAAACTTTCCATTATGTCACCTCTACAAAAACATCATCAGCAAACACCAGGGAGGGAGGCCTGCTGATGTGTTCCCACCCTGACTGATGTCCTCCTCTCCAGACTCCTTTTAGGAGTGTAGCTGTCCCAGGCCACCATAGTTACAATCCTCTCCTCTACAGAGAGGTGAAAGAAACCCTCTGGGCAGGAACGAAAGCCTTATTTTTTCAATCCACAGCAAGACCAAGCTTTCCTGTGTGCCAAGCCCTAAGCAAGGTCTTTGCTATCACACACCCTACACCCAAGTAGCAAGAGACCCGGTTAGCGCTCAGTGAGGAAGTGCCCCGGATACTCTCAGGTGAGACCGAGTACAAAGACATGAAGTAGAATCCGGTGATGGCAAGAGCCTGCCCCTGCTACTGGACACAGCTTGGTCCCAGGAGGCCTCTGAGCGGAGGGATCTTGCTCAGAAGCCCAAATGTCATCTTCAGAGATGGAAGCCTGTAAAATGTGGGTGACCTTGCATCCTAGGGGAATGTGGGGAGGAAAGGGGCAGCTTGTACGCATGAAAGAGGGATGCTCCAAAGGGTCTAGTTGCAGAGCTGACGGTGGATTTGGTTCCAGGTGTGACGGCAGGCGCAAGAAGGATTGGTGTATTTTAGACCAGCCTTGGCTCTCCTCTGCTGTAACTACAAGGGAATAAAGCACCATGGCCCAGTGATGTCCCCTCAGGATCTGAGCCCCACAAACCATCAAAACGCTGTCCACCTGCCCGCTCTCCCCCCCCCCACACACACAGCAGGAGTCTTCTCTAGGGTGTCCAAGACTCCTAGCAAGTCAGTGCACCAGGGCCTGTTTGCTTCCTTCAGTCACAACAACACCCCCACCACCCTTTTCCTACGGGTAACTGGCTCTTGCGTTGCTATACAGACAGGGCCTGTTTCCTTCCCTGTCTCCCCCCACCCCCACCCCTCTGCTCCCACACGTTTCCTGATGGGTAACTGGCTCTTGCATTGTCTTACAGATCATAAGGCAACAGTTCCCTCAGCTAACCACCAGAAGACTCGGGACCCGAGGACAGTCAAAGTAAGCACCAAGTAGCTGCTGCCTTCACAGTACCCGCCTCTGGGCCTTGAGACCAGACCCTAGACTGCTCCCTGGAGCTTGATCTGCAGGCCTTGGGGGAGATCTGAGCCTAAGGGGGGACGGAGGAGCTTCATGACCACCGGGCTCTCTCTCGGGACCCTTCAGAGAGAGAGGCTGGCCATCAGAAGGCCTGGGACCTTTGGCTCAGTTGCTGGTTGCCATGTGCCACTCTGTCCTCAAGCGTTCTTTGTAAAGCAATCTATGCATATTTTCCAGGAGTCCCAGGACTTAGACCATCTCCAGGTTGCCTGGACTGTTCAGCTGAGTACCCTCTGCTCTGGTAGTATACAAGAGGCCACAGACACAAACCGTCTCCAGCAATGTGGGGGAGAGGCAGGAGGTTCCTCCCCCACCTTAGGGTTTTCAACCAGCCTGCCAACATTTGCTTCACTTTTCTTGTCTGAGACAGGTTCCTCCTCTGTAAACTTGACTTGCCTGGGCCTCTCAAATACTAAGGTTATAGGTCTCATCTTGCCTGGCTTGCCAGGAACATTCTGATGTGTAAGACAGACATGAAGAGACTTCAGGTCACAGGAGAGAATAGGAAGGGGGTGGGTTTGGCGAGGTCTTCTGGGGGTACTGACACTTAAGACCAGAGGAAGTGAGGACCACAAGGACACCTGTCTCCCAGGTGTGCACCAGAAAGGGGGCCCAGCCTGTCCTTCTCCATCAAAGATACACAGGATTTACCTCTAAAGCTATTTTGGAAGCCTTCAAGGGTCAGGCAGTGTCCCATGGAAGAGGGAGGTGGCCACAGAAGTGTGGCCAGTCCCAGTTCAACAGCTCCCTTTACTGGAAGACTTCTAAGAACCTTTAGTATGCTAATGTGCACCGCAGCTCCACTAGAGGGTGCCTTCTTCTCATGCAGCATTCTAGACCTTTGACCACCCTGAGCAAGACAGCACAATGAGCGAGCAAACATCAAAACCTTTAAAAAGAAAAACCTTAAATCACCATATAGGACTTAAAAGTCTTGTCTTGGGGGAGGCTGTAAAGCACAACGTCCACATTGTTACCCTGAGAAGCAGAGGCCCCGTGACTCGCACTGGCCTCTGAGCTGTACACCCTGGGTTTTCGTTTGGTTCACTTTATATGATGACACCAGGGTTTAGATAGCCCAGGCTGGCTTCAGACTGGACACAGAGCAGAAGAAGGCCTTGAACGCCTGATCCTTCTCCACTGTGATCACAGGCCTGTGCCCCCAGCCCTGGCTGAGGACCAGACGGATGTTCTTATCAACCAATGAAGAGTCTGGCTTTGAGAACGGGAGGGGAAGAAAACACATCATCAAACTTGGGAAAACCCTTTTTTTGGTAAAGTCTGAAAATGAGTATGGGTGTGTGTGTGTATGTGTCTGTCTGTGTCTACGTGTCTGCCTATTTGTGTCTCTGTATGTCTCTGTGCCCATGTCTGTCTGTCTGTGTCTTTGTGCCTATGTGTCTGTGTGTCTGTCTGTGTCTACGTGTCCGTGTCCGTGTCCGTGTCCGTGTGTGTGTGTGTGTGTGTGTGTGTGTGTGTGTGTGTGTGTGTGTATCAGAAGCTCTTAAAAAATCCAAAGGACTGTCCAGAAAAATTTTGAATAAATAAAGGACATCTTAAGATAATTTCTCAATGATTTATTTCCCAGGGTCACTACATTGAAGAACAAACTCCCTACCTTTGTTTATAAAGAAAAATTCTGGTATTTTGTTTAAAAATAAGGTTGTAACTTCAGGAAGGAGAGAACGCAAAAATCAGATTCTTAATTGTTTGCTGGCGATCACGAACTCGATAATTCAAAATCTTGGTTGGGCCAGATTTGAGTCACACATGGTGGCTCTGCCCATCATCCCAGGACTTTGGAGGCTGAGGCAGGAGTGTGAGGCCACATGAATATAAAGGCTAGCCGCCTGAGTTACACAGCAAGACATTTTCAAGATGGGGTGGGAGGGCTGATTAAACGGATGCTGAACGGGTGGAAATGGAAACCTTGTCTAGCCTGTGGCCTTTGGAGAACCACTGGCTCCGTTACGTAATTTCTGATGTCTAAGAAGAGTAGGAATAGTAGAGTTGATAAATGTGGAAAACCTAAGAGTAGAAATAGAACGTGCATGATTCCCACCCTGCATGCACTCGGAGAACCGTCCTCTCTGAGAGAGCCTGTTGTTCTCTCTGTCCTTCTCTTTTTCTTTAACCTACATGTTAACATCTGTTTTTGAAGTTCTGCACACTCAGAGCCATATTCTATCATTTCCATAAGGATTCTTCCATGTTGCTCACATCCTCAGCCAATCTAAAGGCATCAAGATGCTTCAAGCTGCAGATGTCCCCTGCTGCAGCGTGGCCTCCCCAAATCCCTCTGCAAAGCCACTTTGGTAGATCAAACGTGTCTGGTGAGGAGTGTTGACGCTCCCTCCAGAACCAAACTAGCAAAACCAAGGGAGGACCAGACCAGAACAGTAGCTTTGCTGTAACTACAGATCTCAGCAACATGCATGGCTTAATCAAGAAGTAAGCTGTTCTATCTTATAATGATGTAAATATTCCATACTGTTATATTAAGACATGACTATCTTGACTTTAAGCAGTTATAAGGAACATTTGAAAGCTAAAGTGGTGTGCTATAACTGTCTTCCCTCCAGAAGGGACCTGTGGAGCCACTGGTACCAGCCCCTCCCCCACAGAGTGCCCACAGAGGGAAAGGCAGTTATATGACAGTTGGGAAGTAGAAGGTCCAGACGGTAGATATTAACTCAACACAAAGAACTTTCTGGTATAACTACATCGGCTGAAAATGAACTGGGCTGCCTTCGGAGGGCCTGAGTTCTTCATCCCAGGAGGCATGCAGATGGAGGCGAGCTGCCCACTGGGCAGAAATTTCACAGAATGGTACCAGCAGGAAGGGGGCTGTAAAAGGGAAGGTTACATGCATCCATCTCTCCCTCCCGGTGAACACCTCTCCCAAGACTCAAAATGCTTCCTTGGACCCATCGCCATGTTTCTGTGGCTAGAGAAAAGTAGCTGATGAGTTGTCCAGTGTGTGTGAAATTAAGGCCCATGATTACTGTAGCATTGCCATTTCACTGTGAAACTCCACCCCAGACCCACTAAATCGGAATCTTGGGGGTCAGGATGCTGCCATGTGCTCTGTGAGTGATTCTTAGTGTGAATAAAGCTTAGGAATCACTGACCTAGAGCTGCAAAGTCCATTAGTGGTTCAAATCCCCCCCTCTGCTGCCTACTCACTTGGTTGGTCTGGGGTGCATCACTTAATTCTCTAGACCTTAGTTTCCTTGTTGTAAAATGTGAAGTGTGAGTTTTTTCCTAGCCTCGTGGGGATTTTGTGAAATAAGCTAGTGTGTGCCCAACCCTTCTTGCCATGGACCTCGAGCTGGTGAGCCTCAGAGGTACCTGCACTGCTCATTTCACAGCTGACTCATGGGCCTGTTCTCAGATGTTCTGAATCAGTGGGTTCTGGGAAGGGGTCTAGGAATCTGCATGTTTATTAAACTCCAAAAGTAATTCTGATACACATCCTGTTTACTCTTAGTCCTGCACTGTGGCTGTGTAGGCAAACGGACTGGCCGGCAACCTGTTCTCACCTGAAATTGCTCTATGCCCTTGAGCAAATTTCTTACCTTTTTTATTTTTTCAATTCTCTCATCTTTAAGATGATCGCATCAATGCTCATTTCAGAAAGTTATTTTCAAATTAATGTGAATAAAGTACTTTGCAAAGTGTTCAGAGCCTAAGTAGATTGTTAGCTAAAGTACTAAAAAAAGAAAGAAAACAAAAAACAAACAACAAAAATCCCCACCACCTCCACCAACAACAAATGCGGCTTCCTTCAGTCTCTCCTCAGTTGTAACTGAAAGATGTCTGCGATTATGCCCATTGTGAGTTAAGAAGAAATTTCTGGTCTTTGGCACTCACAGTCATGTGAAACACTGAATGTATCTTCTTAAAATTACAGCTTATACTGGGTGTGGAGGTTCACACCTTCAATCCCAGCACGTGGGAGGCAGTCTCTGAGGCAGGTGTCTGAGAGTTTGAGGCCAGCCTGGTCTAAATAGCAAGTTCCAGGCCAGGCGGGGCTACACAGTCAAACCTAGTCTCAAAATTAATAATAATAAAATAAAAATGGAAGAATCAGAGGTCTCCGAGACTAGCCTTTACTGAAGAAGATAATCATGGCCAGGTAAATTTAATTGGTGATATATGAACACATTCTGCTGTCTGGATCCCCACAGAGGGGGCCACTCAAGTGTTAGGTACCCTTGGGAAGGTATTTGGTAGACATTAGAGATCAGGTATAAATGGAAAATTTCTCATCCCTTTTTTGCTTTGCAAAGTATTTGACTTAACATTTTCTGTAGGAGGCAATTTGAGTTATTTTTACCTGCCTGATTGATGACTAGCAACACGGAACTTAGGCTTAATTGTAGATTTCAGGGGTGTCAGGCCTTATAGGAGAGTTAACTCTTTCAGCCCCAGGTTGGATGTGTCCAGCCATCCTTGGTTTTGGACAACATTCTCCAAACCAGGAAACCCCCAGCTAATAATGATCCATGTGTGCTCTTATCTGTCTCTTTCTCGGCGGCCCAGGTACCATTACTATGGGATAGCAGTGAAGGAAAGCTCCCAGTATTATGATGTGATGTATTCAAAGAAAGGAGCTGCCTGGGTGAGCGAGACGGGCAAGAGAGAAGTGACCAAACAGACGGTGGCCTATTCTCCCCGGTCCAAGCTTGGGACATTGTTGCCAGACTTTCCGAATGTCAAAGACCTGAATCTGCCAGCCAGTCTTCCTGAGGAAAAGGTAACCTCATCCTAAGTGATTGCTGGGGATGATTGCCTTCCCTCCCTCCCTCCCTCCCTCCCTCCCTCCCTCCCTTTCTCATAGATTTCAAAGAATTCCTGAATGTATATGGTGATTTTTGCAAATGATGCATTGGGTTCTATGTTTTCAATGTCTTAGCCACAAGGAGAATTTAGTCCCCTCAGCCCTGCTGTACCATGTGCTCAGTACTCTGCAGTGCTTTGGACACACGAGTGTGAAGACCACGTTATTTTAATCTTCTGGGATTCCAGAGTCTCAGGGTGGAAGGTGAAGGCAGAGTATAGTGCTTTTGTAGTGTGGGGTGGTGTCTGGGTGCCATGTGAGCACAGAGCACCCAAGGCACAGAGCACAGATCACTTCAGGGCTATCGTTCCCCTTCAGGCCTTTCCGATGCATGTTAGGTGAAGTCCATGCATCCAACGGAATGTTGCCAGGGCAACCACACTGCATATTGTCTTCCTCTGTCATTGATCCTTCACTCACCCCGCAGGTGTCGACCTTTATTATGATGTACAGAACACACTGTCAGAGAATACTGGACACTGTCATAAGAGCCAACTTTGATGAGGTAGGTCAACAGCATTATGCTATGGATACTCTGTTAAAATATGGGACTTCACACCCATTCCTTCTTTAAGAGCTCCCGACAGGTGCAGGGCCTGGTGTCCAGCAGCCCTCAGCAGCCATTGGTCCACTTCCCCTTCATAGCAATGCTACCAGCCAGGCACTGCTCTCATTCCTAGCGTACAGAGGTCACGGGCACATCAGGTGGCACTGGATTTTCCTTAATTTGACTAGAGAATGACACATTAAGAAGGCCATCTTGCCAGCATATCAGCACACCTACACATATGGATTCTGAGAAGCTAAATAATATTTTGATTTCAATCTTTTCCTGAGATCATCCACCTTATTGCCTTTGGGGTGATTGCTCTCTCCCTCCCTCAAGGCCTGGTCTCCATTTCCCCTAAATTTCATCAGCAGGGCCATCTTTAAATGCGAGAAGACTAGAGGGATACAAAAATCCTCTTGCGACAAAACCACCTACCTCATCTCCCCTGACCAGAGGCCTTGATGTTTAAAGATGGCACCTTTCGGGTCAGAATCAGCGGCAGCGGCAGCAGCACCTGGGGGTTGGATATGGGCGTTTAATCAGAGGGAGGAGAAGTGAGCTCTCAATGAACTACGAACCCTGTGGAGTGGTGGGAAATATCCCAGAGATTCCTTCTGTATGTGTTTGGTCAGGCACCAGCCTATCTGTTGTGTCTTTCCTGTGGCCTGGTTCTGTAGACACAGCACCAGAAGCAGTACCTTGGTAAAGACAGACCCTTCTTCCTCCTCTCAATTTTGTGCCCACATCTCTAAAATGTCCTCTAAATTCTCCCAAATCACTGAAGTGGCCATTTCAGTGGATTTTTCTTAAGTTTAAAATATTGCTGAAATCAGCAAAGAATGCATTACAAATAGTTGAGATGGCCCTGGCTGCTACGACAAAAAAGCCCAAGTCTCAACTTCCTGGAAGCTTTTCCCTTAGTCATGCCACAGTCTAATATGGATGCTCTTTGGTTAAGAGATTGGTGGCTAGGGATGATTTAGGGACCCAGGCTTCTTCTAGGTTGTGGCCTAGAGTCTCAGAGTCCTGTTGTTCAGCCTGTGGGCTGGCTGAAAGGGCTACAGGGAAGCCATCCCCATTCTTAACCTTGTCATCTTAGGACTAAGACACATCGCCATTGCGTGATTGACAAGAGTGGGCTCCTTCTTAAAGCAACGGATTTGAGGAGTATGTGTGAGCCCCCACAGTTATTTAATTCAAAACTCATTCCCATCATTTCATTTCCCTTCTGTTCACCTGTTTCCAACACTTCATGGTTATCAGATGTTGCCGTATGTTGTTTCCTCACTTTAGAGAGATGGGTAATGCACAGACTTACAGAGGGGAAGGAAAGGCTTGCAAACCAGAGAGCAGACTGAGGGGCACACAGGGGTTTGGGGACTTTCTGGGGGCAATGCACCCTAGGAGAAAAACACATTCAAGGCTTGGCTCCACATTGCAAGTTCAGTTTCTCAGCCAAGAAAATAAATCAGCACCCCTGCCCATATGATTCACAGGATTAGCAGAAGGAGGAGATGCACAGTTATAAACTGGGAGTGGTCTCACGGATGCTGGCTATTATTAGCTATCCAGGCATCCAGAGAACAAGAGACGTGTCCAAGGTCACACAGCTGGTGGATACCAAAGTTGTGACTAACCCTTTTGCTACCTGACACCTTTAGTATCCTTTCTACTCTCCTCACCGCCTTTAAAGTGCCTGAGCAAGACATGGTTCAGTCCCCCTAGCCACCACGGGAGCCACCACAGAAAGAAGCGGGGATCCACCCAGCCGTAACAGAATGAAGGGCGGTATTTCACTTCTGGTGGCATGGCTTTCTCCTCCAGCTAAGGAAAGTCATCAGTAAATGGATTGTTTTCCCCAAGCATTATGACAT
The DNA here is from genome assembly GCA_902168405.1 of Peromyscus aztecus. NCBI lineage: Eukaryota > Metazoa > Chordata > Mammalia > Rodentia > Cricetidae > Peromyscus > Peromyscus aztecus. The sequence goes on along the minus strand of CABHPQ010132362.1, from coordinate 15,212 downwards.
AACCTCCACAGGAAGAGACCTTGTCCATCTTGTTCCCCGCTCATCCTAGCTGGCTGTACTCTCAGACTCTTGGTACATACTGATTGGGTGCCTAAGTGGGTGTTTGGATTGATAGGTGGGGGATGGTTGGAGAGATGGGTGCAGCTCATAGAGAACATTGCCAAGCAAAATTCCCATGGAGGGAACTCCTCGCCAGACAGTACATCACAATGAGCCAGGGAGTCCCAAAGTCCCATGTTTGAATTCTCAAGCCATCATTTATTAGCCTGTGACCTTGACCAAAAGCGTTTTCTGCCTCTGAGCCTTACTTTCTATTGTTGCCAAAAAAAAATTGGCAATTATAATGATCTCATAGCAAAACTGGGGTATATACTAAACAGTGTGTGCAAAGTGTCCAACTTTGTACTAGAACATAATAGATGATAGACATTCGGTAACTACTGCTTTACTAAGCGCCTTCCAATGCCATGCCAATCAAGCACTCAGCTGCAAGTCATTAGACATCTTTCTACATGTTGTCCGTGTATTTGCTGTAAACTAAACATGGACATGGAAAAGATGAAAAAAAATAATCCTGCTTAGGTGTTCTTTTAAAAATCAGGGGGCTGGAGAGTTGGCTTAGTGGTTAAGAGCACTTGTTGTTGCAAAGGACCTGAGTTCAATTCCCAGCACCCACATGGAGATTCACCACACACATCCTTGGGCACCAGGCAAGCATGTGGTACACAGATGTACATGCAGGCAAAACACTTACACATATAAAATAATAAAAGTAAATTGAATAATTTTTTAAAATCTGGTGCTTCCCTGGCAGAAGGGATGAAAGCATAGGAGACTTCATCCGTTTGCCTGAGCCTTTCACTGAAAGGCTGGCAAGGACTAGGAGCACTTCCCAGAATTCCTCCTTTTGTCTAAGTTTCCATTTATCCAATGCTACACGATGCCGGGCATTTTACATACGTTATCTTATTTTATCCTAATAATAGGTAGAAATCATTATTATGTCCACCTTGAAAAGGCTGCTGGCTCTCACACACTCAGTCCTGAGCATCACATTCGATTGACCTGATTTTACATGGCCAAACCAGAGTTCTTAATTCCCTGTCCTGTTTCCCCCAAGTTTAACATTGCTGGGACCCTCTGCCCAACCAATCAAGCCACGAACCTCAGCTCTTTACGTTCCTGCCTTCCTATCCAGAAACACTGTCTTTGTCCCATTTCACAGCTGGCCTCCAGATCTCTTAAATCCCCTCATTCTCTTTCTTTCCTTTTCCTTCTCAGAAAAGTGGGGACCATTGGACATTCAGTGACATAAACAGAGAAGGAAGGGAGCTTAACAGTGGAGAGCACACTTGATAGAATAGCTGCCCAGAACTTGGGGACTGATAAGGGTTCCTTGTGTGGCTTGAGCAGGCGTCCGCTAAAGTCTCTCAATGGACTTGTTTTAACCTACGCAGTCGCTGATCTTTTCCATACTTTTCGCTAGAAGCTAGCAGCTTATAGAAAATGGGGGTAGGCTGAATGCAAGCCGAGCCAAGGAGAGCAGATGGATTCAGACTCTGCCGGCTCCTAGGAGTGGATAAGCAGGGCTTCTTACAGTGGAAAGGTGAGGTCAATGCCCAGCGGTGAGCTGGGATCTGGGACCTGGTCCTGGCAGGGGCCTGCAGGGTGGTGCAGACCGTCAGGCAGGGACAGAAAGCTGTGGAGTAGCAGTAGCAGAGCCAGACGTGGGCCCCGGGAGTAAGCCGGAACCCCAGCCACCATGGAATCAGCAAACTGAGCCCAAGACTGTCAGTGGAAGGACCCAAGCTCTACCTCCTTCTTTGGATTGCTGCCTGGCTCCGGGCGGCGAACTCGGTACCTCTGCATGTGGGAGTAAAGATCCTGGGCTCGATCAGCAGCAGCAACGTCATATGGGAGAACTCTACAATGCCTCTGGCACACAGGGGACACTTAGTAAAAATAAAAATAATAAAAATAAAAATTCCAGCTCCAAAGCACTAAGGCCAGGTTATGGCTCCCACACTGGGTCAGTACTGGTTTATGGGAATCAGCAGCCTGGAAAAACGCTCCATGTGGAGTTGAGATGCCTATCTTGGGGAGCGAGAGAACTCAAGTCAGCCCTGTAGAAATCCGGGGCTGGATGCTCCCAGCTTCCTGACGGGCTTCTCAAATTGGGGGTGTTATTGTGTCTATAAGGTTACCTTTTTCTTTTTCCCTTCCCTTGTCTCATTCCTCTACCTTCTTCCTCAAACCACACCCTAAAAGTTGTGGATGTGGGGTCCCCAAGGACTCTGCTTGGAGCATCCCCTCAGCCATTTGCTTATCCACAAGAAGCCTGGGGTTCCTGCTGTCACCACACTAACAAGGATTCCACTATGAGCACCCAGCAGAGTGCTGCTCAGGGTCCTGGTGACAAAGGTGCCCTTCTATCTCTGCCCGTGTGTCACCACCTCTTATTCCAGAATGACACCAGGCCCTTGAGAAAATGGGAGTTGGGGATATGAAAAGTCCTTGCACTTTGTCCAGGTTTTTGGCACACATATTTGATTTAGGAGAATTTTGCAGGTAGCACACGCTTCTTGCACTCTAACCTGTAACTACCATATCTTTCCCCTTCCTTCCCAGAACACCCAGGAGCCACCAGGGGGCTCAAAGAACAATGGGTGCTAGTGATCTGACCTTTTATTAAAACAAAAAACCAAAACCAAAACCAAACAAACAAAAACAACAACAGCGTCCAATCCTCCCTTCCTAACTGGCTCTCTGAGTTCAGCTTACAGTGAGGGAGTCCAACACCAGGCTGCAGGGCAAACAGGTGTCCAACAGTGGGCATGTGCAAGTGTGGGCAGTGGGCAGAAGTCCCCACAGCATCCCAAGCTGGGGCAGCTCCCACTGCCACCGGAAGTAGACTCGGGTGCCGCAGCCTGTGCTCTGGAGGTGGGGTTGCAAGCTCTGTCTGATCGCTCCTCTCTCTGTGGGCCAATGCAGGTTCAAAGTTTCCTTCTGCACTTTTGGCAAGGAATGCCACCGCACATGCTGCCCGTACTAGGCTCCTCCACGGTGGTGAACATCGTGGGCGTGTGTGACTCCATTCTCTACAAGGCCATCTCGGGAGTGCTGATGCCCACAGTGCTGCAGGCATTACCTGACAGGTGAGTTGGCGGGATCGAGGAGCCCAGCCGCTGGCTAGTACTTTTGTTGTTGTTGTTTGTTGTTGTTGTTGTTAACAATTATTATAAACAGGGCCTTGTAAAGATCATTAATAATGGACTTTTAAAAATTAAAGGTTGTAGTTTTGAATGTAAATAAAAGGTTTCTACTTTGAAAATGGTTCAAACTTCCAAAGGTAGAGAATGGTACACAGTGAAAATCAGCACAGCCGCTTCCACGGACGTCACCTTCATGTGTGTTCACATGGCATTAGTGACTTTCCTCTCTCACTGAAACGGCGTCACTGTACAGACTATTTTGTGCCTTGCCTTCACACAAAACCGCTTTGCCCCGAGCTTATGTTGAGCGGCTTCTCTCCCTTCTCCGCCATGCTCTATGCTGTCCTTTGCCAGGATACTGGCCTTGAACTTCCTCACTGGGAAGAAGGGAGGACAGCGAAGGCGGGGGAAGCTGCTCTGCTCCCTCTGTGTGAGCTTGCCTCTGGCCAGCTGTGTCCTCCACAGAACTCTGCCCCCTTGTCCTCCCAGGCTGTCGTGTGGGCCCGAGAGCAGGCAGCATCTTACCCCAGTTTGCAGTGGTCTCCCTATGGATTTTTCTCTGCTTGTCCAATCCTGTCTCAATTGTCCCTAATAAACCCTCCCACGTCCTTTAGCGTGTGTTTCTGGTTGGTGCCATGTCAGAGGTCATTCCCTGCAGGTTCACAGTTTTCTGTAGCAGCATGGGCTTCTGCCATATTGAATTTTATTGGTTCTCTTGGGATTTGGAGTCCTGTCCAACTACAAGGGATGCTGTGAGGGGTGACGTGGTAGAGCATAGTAGTTTCCTGTGGATTCTGTAATAGAATGGGTGTCTTAGAATGAGAACATTTTATTCTGCCCTTTGGGTTCTTCTTGCCTGGCCACGCCCTCCCGAGTTTCCAGATGTGCCGAGTCAAAGGGCTGGCAGTTTGGGTCTTTCCAGAGGCCTCTCTGCTGGTTCTTGGTGGCTTTGGCAGTCCCCACTGTCCCCTGGCTGGCAGCTGCATCTCTGTAGTCTCCGCCCCCGTCTCCTCATCGCCTCTGCCCTGCGTCTTTGTCTCTCACTGGGATACCCGCCCCTGGAGTTGGGGCCCACTTGGCTGATCCAGGCTGATCTCACCTGGAGAGCCATAATCGCACCTGCAAAGACCCTCGTTCCTGCTAAGGTCGCCCTACCAGCTGTGAGTGAGCATGTGCTCTTCCGCTTACTACATGGATACACGAACAGGATAAATTCCTAGAAGGTTACTGGTTTAGTTAGCTAGTCAGTCAATCGAGGAGCAGGTAGACCTCAAACTCACTGTGTAGCTCCCACCTCCTCAGTGCTGGGATTACAGATGTGTGCCACCACGCCCAGTTTTCTTTTTCATTTTATTTATTTATTTATTTATTTATTTTTCTATTATCAGCTTGATACAGTATAAATTCTTATCCTACTAGTGAAATGTTTCACTGAGGCTTGCCCAGTCATTGAGTAAAACCAAAACTTCTTATAAGCCACAGTCATCCTAGGGTCCCCCCTGCTATGTAGCCTCCCTGGTTCTGTGGGTTGCAGTCTGATTGCTCTTTGCTTTATATCTAGAATCCACTTAAGAGCCAAGCGGTGGTGGCACATGCCCTTAATCCCAGCATGCCTAGTTTGATATGATGCTAAGTCAAACACCAGGGCCTCATGCATGCTACACATGTTCTTCTAACACTATTTCAGCTGTATTCTGTAGAGTTTTATATGCACTATTTTACTATTATTATTTCATACATATTTTATGATTTCCCTTTGCAGTCCACTGCCGTAAGAATTTAGAAAGAACATTTAAAACTCCCAGAGTGTTGGGAACCACTATTGCTGTTCACCTTGATTTGTGTTATTTTGTGGTTAGAATTGTTGCCTGCAGCATTTCCTCTCAAGAGTCCACTGCAGTTGCTTCTGTTGTCTGACATGCAGACAGTCTGCGGATATCGCACTGACACCTGGGAAAAACTCTGTTTTCAAGGCACAGGCTCTTCTGTACTTTTATAGGTGTGTGTGTGTGTGTGTGTGTGTGTGTGTGTGTGTGTGTATACGCGTGTGTGCGTGTGTGTGCAGCTACGTGTATGCATGTGTGCATGTGTGTGTGTTACTGGAGACTGAAACCAGCAGAAATGCTAAGCAAGTATTCTATCCCTGGGTTACCTGCTTCCCCCCAGGTTGGTCTCAGGTTCCTGGTCTCACTTCAGCCTCTTGGGTAGCATCAACTCCAGAAAGACACCACTAGACTTGGTTTTCAAACTTTATTTTTGTATATGATGTGACGTTCAGGGATCAAGTTTATATTTTTGGATTCACAGATGAAGGCCAAATATTCCAGCACCATTTGTTTATAAGGCTGAACAGTTTCTGTTGAGTTGCTTTGTAGAAAAGTGGCCATACATGTGTAGACACAGCCCTGGACTCTCAGTGACATTCCATTCCTTGATACACCCTGCCTCCACCAACACTGCAATGCCGTGGTTATAACTGCTTTTATAGCCATCTCCAAACAAGTGATAGACGGGACTTGTTATTTTTTTCTCAAAATTGTTCCTTTGCTGTGGCATATTGATAGATTGTCCTGAGTTCATAAATAAAATTAGAAATTATAAATGTCTTACTAATATTTATTTTTCTAGTCCATGAACATGGTTCATATTTCTTATTTATGTGGCTCCTCTTACAGTACTTCTGCAGTTTCCAGTCATTCATTACTTTTTTTCAAAAACATGACTATAGTTTTGTGTGTGAATCTTTTGTCATGAGAAGTTATTGAAGTCATTTATTCTAGTAGTTTTTATGGCAGATTCTTTGGGGCTCCTTGTGGATATAAATGTATAATCTAGGCTTAGAGCCATTTTGTTTCCTGATTTCCAATCTCTATATCCATTTCCTCTGCAATGTTATCACACTAGCTAGGACCTATAGGTGACAATGGACATCTTCACACTTTTCTAGGTCTTAGAGAGAGAGTATGTAATGTTCGCAATAAGATGTAGAAAGTTCCATCAGATCAAGAGAGTTCCTTTCCACTGCTAGTTTGCTGAGAGTTTTTATTTTTATTTTTATTTTTATTTTTATTTTTATTTTTATTTTTATTTTTATTTTTATTTTTATTTTTATTTTTATTTTTATTTTGGAGCTGAGGGTCAAACCCAGGGCCTTGTGCTTGCTAGGCAAGCGCTCTACCACTGAGCTAAATCCCCAACCCCGAGAGTTTTTATCATGAAAGTATTTTGAATTTTATTAGACATTTTGGTTTGTTTCAATATCATATTATGTTTTTTTCCTCCTTAGTCTGCAAATGTGGTGGTTTTCCTATTGCTTTATTTTCAAATACCATAGCAGACTTTCATCTTGTAAACACTACATACTTTCCCTATCAGACCTAGGAAAAGTGTGACGATGTCCATTGTCACCCATAGGTCCTAGCCAGTGTAATATACTTCACCACTATTTTAAAACACATTGAGAATTGCTGTTTTGTTGTGGATTCCATATTCCAATTTATAAATGTTAGTGGTCTTTAAGGCTTTTTCTCTTATAATATCTTTCTCTGATTTTGGTGTCAGGGCAACATTTGTTCTCATAAAATGAGGTGGGAAATGTTTCCTCTCTTCTCTTACTCTAAATTTCATCCAAAAATTTGAACTTATGAACTTAAAGTTTTCCATATTTCATTACTTCATCGTAGCATCTGTAGGATCTGTGATAATGTCCTCTCTCTCATTCCCTATGTGAGTAACTGGAATTTTCTTTCATTTTTCTTGGCTAGTGTGCCTAGAGATTTATTGGTATTTTATATGTAGATTTTCTTCTTTTAAAGCAATTGTTGTTTTCTCTGGCTTGTCATATTTCTATTTTCAATTTTATTGATTTTTTTAAAAAATTGATTTAGAGCTTCTTATTCTTTCTCCTTTTACTCTTTGTATGAAAACAAGTCACTGATTAAAAATCTATTTAGTCAGGTATAAGTAGTTGGGAAACTGAGGATTATCATGACTTTGAGACCAGCCTGGGCTATACAGAGAGTTCTAGACTAGCCTGGGCTATGAAGTGAGACTCTGTCGTAAAACAAACAAAAAAATTCAAGTGAATTCACTTTCATGTAAAATCATTTAATGTTTTAATTTTTTCTAATTATTGTTTAGTTTTATCCCACAAATTTTGATATCTTATATTTTCATTTTGATTTAAGATGTGTTTACTTTTCCCTATCACTTTCTCTTTAATCTATGGATTATTTTAAGAATGAAGTGTTTAATTTTCAGTTATTGGGAGTTATCAATATACTATTCTGCTATTAACTTATATTTTAATTTCCCTGTAATCAGATTGCACTCACTGCAGTATGTCAGGTCTTATATGTTTATTTAAACCTGTTTAGTAACTTGTAACATAGAGTGTGTTGAAAAGTGCCCTGGTGTACTGGAAGTGCTGTCTTAAGCTGTCATTTGAGGAGGTGTTCTGTAAGTGTCTGTTAGGTCGAATTGATTGACAGCAGTGTTCATGTTCTTCTTGTCCTTAATGACTTTCTCTCCTTTTGTTCTGTTGACTGCCTTCTCCAACTTTAATTGTGGATTTGTCTGTTTCCATCCATTTCTGCCTCATCTGAAACTCATTTTTGAGGATGTGTAGCTAAATACATTTAAATTAGAATGTTACATCTGCCTGGGGAACTGACTCCTTTGTCACACACTATAACGTTTGTGTTATTCATAATAGACTTGTCCCTAGTAACACCTACTGTTCAGCAGTTTACTCTGGCAGTAACATGGGTACTAGAGCATTTTAAAGAACTGTCTTTTCTACCTTGTTACTCTGTCATTCTGCTCATACGTTTGTCTTACATTTTTGTATTTAGCACAGAGTAAGATCTCGTGTGTTTGTTTATCTAATTGGCAATTACCCATCTAGACTTTACATTTAATGCAATTTCATGGTGAGTTCGAGTCCTTCCATCTTGCTGGTTGTTTTAGCTTCACTAGTTGTGTCCAAAATGTCTTTCTTTATAGAGTGTCTGGTTTGGGGTTATGTTTTATCATTCTACTTATTCCCACAACCTGATTGTTATTGATACATCTTTTAAAAAGTTAATAGTTGCTTTGATATATACCTGGCTTATATGCAGTTTAAGAATCTCAGCAGGGTGTGGTAGCACACACCTTTAATCCCAGCATTTGGAAGGCAGAGGCAGATGGATCTCTGTGAGTTTGAGGTCAGCCTGGTCTACAGAGTGAGTTCCAGGACAGCCAGGGCTACATAACAGAGAGAGATCCTATCTCAAAAAGAATAAGAGTCCCAGGACAGTGACGTTCAATTTGTCATCCCTTTTCTGGTGCTGGTGCCATTTGTTTTTATAGATGCTAAAAATTTGCAAACGACTATGTGTATCTTCTTTCCTTGGACAGTTATGTCTCAGTGCGATTGAAGATATGGAAGCCAGTCTTTTATATCTACCCTCATTCTCATTATTCCTGATTTTGAGGGGGGTAAATTATATATGTCTGCATAATATATTCCTGCCCATAGAACGTCTTCACATTTCGAGTATTGTAGGTCTGGTGGTGATGACTTCATTCAGTTTGTTTGGTTTGGTTTGGTTTGATTTGGTTTTGGTTTGTATGTGTGTGCGTGCGTGCATGTGTGTGAAAAATATTTTTCCTTCACATCTGAGAAGTGTTCTCAGTGGGTCCAATGCTGGATTGACAAGTTATGTGTGCTGTATGTGCACTGTGTATCTGTGGGTCACTGTGTGCTTACTCCTGGTAGTCTGGGTGAGAATGTCCCCCATAGGATCTTGTATTTGAACACTTGGTCCTAGCTGGTGGTGCTATTGGGGAAGTTCAGGTGTGACCTTGTTGGAAGAAGTGTGTCACTGGAGCTGGCCTTTGAGACTTAGAGATTCTTGCCACTTCCTGCTTGCTCCTTCTGCTTTGTGCCTATGGTAAAGGATGTGAACTCTCAGCGTCCTGTGGTTCGCTGCAGCAATTCTCCACCATGACAACTTTTAACCCTCTGGAACAGTAAGACAAACAGATTCTCTTTCTCTAAGTTGTCTTGGTCATGGTGCTTTATCAGAACAACAGAAAAGTAACCGATGCATGTGCACACAGAGGCTAGAGGTCAGCACCAGTGTCTTCCTCAGTCACTCGATACTTTATTTTGGGGGATGGCCACTGCATCCCCCAAACTGAGAGCCCACTGCAATGGCTAGACTGGTTGACCAGTAAGCCCCAGCAATCCTCACATCGCTGCCTCCCAAGCAGTGGGGTCACAGATGTCTGCCACTTGGCTTTTCCACGACTGCTGAGATCCAAACTCAGGCCCCACGCTTGTACAGCAGACACCTCAGCCACTGAGCCACCTCCCAGCCCAGAGTGACAAGGGTTTTCGTGTGTTTTCTTTTCTCTTCAGTATGTTAACAGTTCATGCGCTTGTCTTGGGCTGGATGCTTGTGCTTTATAGGTTTTTTGTCCTCTGTGGAAATACCCCACCCACTTGACCACCTCAAGCTTTTTTCTATCTTTGGTTTTCGGCTGTTTGACAATGACCTATTATAATTCTGTTTTGGAGCCTAAGTTTTTAGAGTATCTTGGATCTGGGCTTAACTGTAATTTCATTATTTGGGGGGAAACTCCGAGATATTATCTTCTCTATTTTCTTCTTTTTCTCCTCCTGGCATTTCAACAATGATCATGTTAGCCCATCTGACATTGTGCCACAACTTGGGAGTCTTTCTTGTTTTATTCATTTTTATCTTTGAGTTTGGATTGGTTAATTTTTATTAAAATATCTTCAGGTTCATGGATTCTTAACTTGGCTGCCAATGTTACCATACCTCGATTTTATTTTCATATCCAACAAACCATTTGATTCCTTAAAAATTTTTACATGCAACTAATTATTATTATTATTATTATTATCATCATCATTATTATTGTGTGTACTGCATAGGTGTGGAGGAGAGGACAGCTTTGTGGAGTGGGTTCTCTCCTCCCAGCTTTTACATATGTTCTGGAGGTTAAACTCAGGTCACGAGGCTTTTGCAGCAAACCTGCTGTGCTCTCTCCCCGCCCCAACCCCATCACCATTATAAAGAAATTCTTCTATCCTGCTGAAGCTTCTCGTCTGTTCATGCATACTGTTCATCTTTCCCATTAGATCTGTATCAGTATTAATCATATTATAGCTATTTTAGGGTCTGTTTGATTGTCTGGTTATACTGACTGCTTTGTCTCTTTACAGAGATTTTATTTTTTTACCTTATCAATTTATATGTATGTATCTGTGGTAGTTTGAATGTGTTTGGCCCCCAAAAGCTCATAAGGAGTGGTGCTATTAGGAGGTGTGATTTTGTTGGAGTGGGTTTGGCCTTGTTGGATGAAACGTGTCAGTGTGGAGACGGGCTTTGAGGTTTCCTATGCTCAGGATACATCCCAGTGAGTCAGTTGACTTCCTGTTGCCTCTGAGTCAAGATGTAGGACTCTCAGGTCCAGCACCACATCTGCCTGCACGCCACCATGCTCCCCACCATGATGATAATGGATGAACTTCTGAAACTATAAACGAGCCCCCTCAATTAAATGTTTCAATTTATAAGAGTTGCTGTGGTCATGGTGTCTCTTCACAGCAATAAATCCCTAACTAAGACAGTATGTGTCTGTATGTGTGCACATGTGAGTGCAAACCAGAGGTCAGTGTTGGTATCTTCCTCAGCCACTCTCCACCTTACTGTTTGAGGTAAGATCTCTCACTGAACACAGAACTTCTAATTCAGCTGGACTCGCTGGCCAGCCAGCCCCAATGGCACTCCTGTCCTCACATTCCCAGGGCTAGGATTACAGGTGTGTGCCACTGCACACGGCATTAATATGGGTTCTGGGGTCCAAACTTAGGTCACTGAGCTGTCCATCTACCAGCTTTTTAAGTGTTGATTGACTGTCAAGCAGTGTTTAGAGCAATGGACACCGAGGTAAGTAGGATTTATGCCTAGAAATGGGCATGTGCCTCTTCTAAGCTGTCAGTGTGGGTTGACTCTCTCTCCTCAGGGTTCCCTGGGCTTGGACTTTGTAGTTGCTATGGTTACCTTCAATGTAACTCTAGATTCAAATTCTTCTGGAATAGTTTGTGCTTAGTTTAGACATTTGCTTGTTGGATTTTCTTTTCTCTCCCAGTCTTTCTGCCTCAGGCTTAGGCCTTCCCCAGGTGATATCTACAGTTGCTTGAGGAGACTTAGTTAATGCTTGCCTTCTTGTCGGTGGCAGGCTTCTTTCTAGAGAGGTGGCAGCCAGAGTCTAGAGCTGAAATGACTTATCTGCCTTCATGTGCCAATAATGAAGCAGCCAGGATTCATTCATTCAAATACTCATTCACTCATTCACTAAACTAATGTCTATCGATCGCACAAATGTGCTAGCCTCAATGCTTGGCCTAGAGGACAGTATTAAATATCTCAAACATGGTTGGGTGTGGTGGTACACACCTTTAATCCCAGCATTTAGGAGGCAGAGGCAGGAAGAACTCTGTGAGCTATGAGTTCAAGGTCAGCCTGGACTACATATAGTTTCAGACCAGTCAGGGCTTCATAGTGAGACCCTGTCTCAAACAAACAAACAGACAAAAATATCTCAAACATTCTTGCTACACTGAGTTTACGGTAATTCTTTGGACACTTTTTAAAAGTCACACAGACTACCGCTGCTGTGACCTCAGATGTACAAATTCAGTGCCTTCCCGCTACACTAAGAGGGAAAGTTACCTCAAGGCCAGGGTCCAGCTCACAGCTCACTTTAAGTTTTACACCTTCGCTTTTTTCTCCACTTGCCTGAGTGCCCAGGGCCTCATGCTCCATTGGGTTGAAAATAGACACTGTCCCTCATGGGCCTGGCCAGGGTGAGGCCCAGGATTCACCCCCTCTCTAAGTACAGCTGGGGTGAAGAGGTGGCAGCATTGAGAAGCCGCCATGCACATGTATCCTGCACCTTTATTACAGGAAAGGTGTGTCAGATCCCTCATCCTCAAAGTTGTTTTGCTCACCTCTTCCGGGTGATTTTGGCAGAGTGACTGACAGTCTTATCAGTTGATGTAGGAAAAGAAAGAATGATGTGTGTGTGTGTGTGTGTGTGTGTGTGTGTGTGTGTGTGTGTGTGCATGTGTGTGCATGTGTGTGTATGTGTGTGTATGTGTGTATGTGCATGTGTGTGTATGTGCATGTGTGTATGTGCATGTGTGTGTATGTGTGTATGCGCATGTGTGTATGTATGTGTGTATATGTGTGTATGTATGTACATGTGTGTGTATGTGTATATGTGTGTATGTATGTACATGTATGTGTATGTGTGTGTATGTGTCAGTTTGGCAAGGAAGATATAAAAAAAACCCAAAGACCGAGGACCAAGGCAGCTGCTAAATGAAAAGCAGAAGGCATTGGAGATGGTGAGATGGGAGGCAGCTGGAGCACCCAGCACAGGAACTGTCACGCTATGAGACTGCAGGACAGTCCGCAGTCAAACAGCTCTGGCCTTGGCCCTTTCTCTGCCTCTTGCTGCATGCCCTAACTCTGAGCCGGTTGTCACTTCCCTGGAAGGACTAATAATAATACCTACTTCACGGGAGAGGTGAGGATTAAACAAGGAAGGATGTGCGAAGTGTTTAGCGTCCGGCTCAGCACACTCATTAGCAGGTGCCTGCTGTTATCACTTCCTTGATGTTCCAGCGGCACCAGGGCTGGCGGTTCCCAGGACCTGAGGGCAGGGCAGTGCTGAGCACAGGTTCCGGGTTGAGACCTGTAGCCGTCAGGTCCATCCAAGCAGGAATGTTGGGCTGACCCCCACCTCCACTGCCAGCCTGGGGAGGGGGGGGAAGGGCTAAGAAGGGAGCCCCTCCCTCTGGGTGAGCCCCCAGGAAGGCAGAGGGTCAAGAAGAGGCTCAGCAGACGCTGAAGGAGGTGTCATAGCCAGGGTCTGGAGAGGCATTTCACAGCCATGCGGTCAGGGCTGGTAGCTCCTTCCTCCTCATGGACACCACCACAAAGCAGCCTCAGTGTTCAGATAATGTAGAAGACTACGGATCCAGGACTGGAGAGATGGATCAGTGGGTAAAGCGCTTGCTTGGCCCAAATGTCTCAATCTGAGGACCCCAGAAGCAAACGAAGGTGGAAACAACAGCGTCTCTGGATGCTTGTGAGCCAGCTAGCCTGCTGTGAGTAGAGGGTGAGGTTGACCTCTGACCTCAACATGTGCACCATGGCACGTGAGTACCCACATGTCATACACACAACAGACACACAGGCAAACAGACACACACAGAGAGAGAGGGGGAGAGAGAGAGAGAGAGAGAGAGAGAGAGAGAGAGAGAGAGAGAGAGAGAGAGAGAGAGGAGAGATTTTTAAAAAGCCTCTAAACTCCAAATAGAACCTTTTTTCTGGGCTGAATCCCTCCACACTTTTCTTCAGCTTAATAAAAGCAAACAATTGCCTGAAGCAAGAGGTCCTTCCACGGGGCTGCTGCGTTCTTTCTGATCCCAGACAAAGGCCAGCTCCCAGCTCCGGCGCCAGGCCAGCAACAGCAGTGCATGGTTGGAAAACGGCGGCCTGCCCCCGCCACTGGGCAGTCACCCAGCGCTTCTCTACAGCTTGGCCCTCTGTGGAGAGCAGCCAGAGATTCTGAGAAGTTGTCCCGTTAGGTGACCAGCCAGTATGAACTTGCCTTTAGGCCATTCTGAATCCTTTGGGTTCATCCTGCCCTCGATGCTCAGAAGCACCTCCGTGGACCAGGCTCCTGGCAAGGCACCATGCCTCGCTCCGCTTTCCTTCAGGAAGACACGGTTCCATTCCTTCCTCAGCCACACCCCTCCACTCATGAGGAGAGCCTGCTGGCTCTGCCTCTAAAATATTCTAATCCGGCCCTAGTGCACTGTTCCCACTCTTTCTGCTCTTACCCAGGCCTCCTCTTGCCTGGCCTGTTACAACAGTGCTTACCCTCCCGTAGTCCGTTTTCATCACAGAAGCCAGAGCAATGTTTCTTTTAGTCTTATGGTAGGATTGAGTGTGGAGACAGCACAGGCATCTCATGATGGGAAAGAACAGTGGTTTGAAATACTGCAGTCAGGGTGAACAGCGTTTGAAGCTGGGAAGGAGAAGGGAGTACACCATTATCTAGGGTGAGTGCATATTAGGTAGACAGGAAGGAGGCAGGTGCTGCTGAATGGAGCGAGCCAGGAGGCAAGTGGGAGCAGCTACAGGGAGAGGTCATTGGGCAGGAGGGGGAGCCTGGGCAGGGCTTTGTGGAGATTGTCTGGGATCTGCAGAGATCTGAAAGAACAAAGGTCCTAGGTGGAAGGGAGCTGGTCAGAGGCCAGTGGGACTCAAGGTAGAGCTAAGGGGGCAGAGAGAGGAGAAGGCGGGAATATGTGCCTTGGGGGCTGCAGTGAGGATTTGGGGTTTCATTCTCAGAACATAGGAAGACACTGAAGACTTTTAACCTGAGGGTGACACAGATCATCACAGTTAATGTTTGGGGAATCTTCCCTTCACCTTGTGCTCGGATGGAGGTAGAGGGCGAGAGGCAAGGTGCTTAGGGAGTTAATATTGGGGCCCGGGTAAGAGATGGTGGCTGACTGAACTGGCAGGAGAGGGAACAGGTTAGATGCACTTGGGAAGGAATTTGGAGGTAAAAATCCGCAGTCTGTGCTAAAAGGGGCAAGAGTCTGTAATGGCACATTTAATGGGCACACTAATAGAGGACACTGAGCCATG
>CABHPQ010132359.1:4609-25165 GCA_902168405.1 Peromyscus aztecus | reverse complement strand
AAAGATGTGCACCACCAACCCAGCAATAAATCATCTTTTTAAAAAAAGCAATTTGGAGGGCTGGAGAGATGGTTCAGTGATTAAAAGCCCTAGCTGCTCTTCCAGAGGACACGGGTTCAATCTCCAGCACCCACATGGCAGCTCACAACTGCCTGCAACACCAGTTCCGGGGTATCTGGCATTCAGATGTGGGGTTGGTGAAGATTTTTTCCCATTTTGTAGGATTTTTGTCTTATTGACCATGCCCTTTGCCTTACAAAAGCTTCTCAGTTTCAAGAGGTCCCATTTATTAATTGTTGCTCTCAGAGTCTGTGCTACTGGTGTTATATTTAGGAAGTGATCTCCTGTGCCAATGCGTTCAAGAGTACTTCCTACTTTCTCTTCTGTCAAGTTCAGTGTAACTGAATTTATGTTGAGGTCTTTGATCCACTTGGACTTGAGTTTTGTGCATGGCAACAGATATGAATCTATTTGTAATCTTCTACACATTGATATCCAGTTATGCCAGCACCATTTGTTGAAGATGCTTTCTTTATTCCACTGTACAATTTTGGCTTCTTTGTCAAAAACCAGGTGTTCATAGGTGTGTGGATTAATGTCAGGGTCTTCAATTTGTTTCCATTGGTTTGTATGTAGGTTTTTATGTACCAAGCTGTTTTTATTATTGTAGCTCTATAGTAGAGCTTGAGGTCAAGGATGGTGATGCCTCCAGAGGTTGCTTTATTGTACAGGATTGTTTTAGCTATCCTGGGTTTTTTGTTTTTCCATATGAAGTTGAGTATTGTTCTTTCCAAGTCTGTGAAGAATTGTGTTGGGATTTTTTTTTTTTTTTCGAGACAAGGTGTCTCTGTGTAGCTTTGCGCCTTTCCTGGAACTCGCTTGGGAGACCAGGCTGGCCTCGAACTCACAGAGATCCGCCTGCCTCTGCCTCCCGAGTGCTGGGATTAAAGGCGTGCGCCACCACTGCCCGGTTGTGTTGGGATTTTGATGGGGATGGCATTGAATAGAATCACTAGGTTCTGATAGTGTTATATAGGTCTTTATGTTGTTGTCTGTATTTTTGCACTGGCGTCTACTCATCTCTTCCTTCACTCGGTGCAGGCAGTGTCTGTGTCTGAGAGTGCCTCTCTTGTTCCAATTGATAGTCTTGGTCGAATGGGTGCTGTTGGGCTCTGTTTCTCTGGGAGCAGCTTAGTCCAATCAGTGTTAGTGGGGTCTGTCTCAGGGAGCAGTTGTTCCCAATCAGTGGAGGTTGGGCTTATGACTCTGGTGGTTGTTAGGTTCCTAGGGGCTGGGTTGGTTTTTTGTTTTTTTTTTTTTTTTTTTTTTTTGGCGAGGGAGCAGGGAAAGGTAGCTGCTGCCTGGTCCCCAGATGGCTGGGGCCTAGGGGCTAGAGACTTGGTCTGCCAGTCCAGAGATGGGGCCTTACCTATTCCCAGTCAGTGTAGTGTAGGTTTATGACTGGTGATCTGGTTCGGTGGCTGGAGGGCTCCTTCTCTTGCATTCTTGTGTCACTCACCCACTCTTCAGGTGATCTTGTTTCCTGAAGGCCGTAGGCTTCTGAAACCTCTCGCGAATGGATCTCAGCTGAACAGGTTGATCAGTAGGGCAATCTCACCAATGCCTCCAAGTTGTTGGGCTTCGAAGGATTGGCAGCTGGACCCCCTGTTCTGTTTTTAAAACAAGATCTCACTATGTACCCCAGGCTAGGCTCAAATGCAAAATCCCCCTACTTTGGTCCCTCAAGCGATGGGTTTGCAGGCCTGTGCTACCACAATCACTGTGATCCATTTTAAAGCAATGAGTCAAGACTGATAAGATGGAGCAGAGTGAAAGGACTTATTACTAAGCCAGATGCCCTGAGTTAAATACCTGGGACCCACACGATGGAAGTAGAGAGTCAACTCCTGTAAGTCACCCTCTGACCTCCACATGTATGCTAAGGTGTATGCGCGCGCGCGCGCACACACACACACACCCCTTAAATATGTAAGCAAAAGAATTAATGAATGCAATAAAATAATCATAAAAATGATTTAATTTTAAAAAATTATTTTAAAAAATCACTTAAAGATCATAAACACTATTCTTTAAAAGTATACAACTGGGGGCTGAGGCTGTAGCTCAGCTGGTAGAGTGTTTGCCTAGCTTGTCCAAAGCCCTAGGTTCAGTCTCCAGCACCTCATAAACTGGGCGTGGTGGGTCACACCTGTAATCCCAGCCCTGGGGAGGCGGATGTGGAAACAAGGGCCTCAGAAGGTCATCCTACCACAGAACAAGCCTCAGGCCAGCCTCAGATACTGGAGACCTTATTCATACCTCCCCAAGAAAAAAAATCCATTTAGGTCACACAGTTAGACCTTGCCAAAGGAAGGAAGGAGGAACAAAAGGAGGGAGGGAGGGAACTGTAGGTACATTTCCTGTAATTCCAAAACTCAAGAAGTTGAAGCAAGAAGATCATGAGTTTGAGACCACCCTGGGCTACACAGAGAGCTCCAGGCTAGCCTAGAGCCCCTCCCCCTCAAGCTCTTGCAATCATTAACTACATTCCCTCTCTCTTGATTCCTATGAATGGAATCATAATTTGTAGCTGAATTTTTTCACTTAGTCTACTGTGCTTTTCTCTGGCTGGGGATGGAACCCAGAACCTTACAAGTACTAGGCAAGTATTCTACCTTTAAGCTATATTACCGATCAATAAAATGCTTGTTATTATCCATGACGTACACCATCAGTATTTTATTACTTTTTTATTATTGAATAATTCTTCAATGTATCCTCATCAAGCTTATTCATACACATTCAAGCTACCCTTTTCCTTTATTAAGAATAATGCTGGGGCTGGAGAGATGGCTCAGCGGTTAAAAGCACTGACTGTTCTTCCAGAGGACTCGGGTTCAATTCCCAGGACCCACATGGCAGGCAGTTCACAACTGTCTGTAACTCCAGTTCTGGGATACTAGACACCCTCACACAGACATATATACACTAAAATAAAATATATAAATTTTTATATATTTATATATAATTACATATATTTATATATAAATATATATATACACAGACATGCACATACAATAAATTATTTTAAAAAAGAATAATGCTATGATAATCATGTGCACATTTTTGTATGAATATACGCTTGCTTGCTTTCCTTCTTTTTGTGGTACCGTGTACAAAACCCAGAGCCTTGTGTGTGCCGGGCAAGCACTCTCCACTAACTTACATCCCCAGCACATGAACTTCAATACTCTTGGATAGTATTTAGTGAAGTTTCTGGGTAAAGGGATAACTTTATATTTATATAACTATGTATTATGCATTTGAATATTATAATTGAATATATTTATGTTTAATTTTTTGAGAAACTTCAGAACCGATTTTGCACAGAAGTTATACAATTTTATATTCCCACCAGTAAGACGAAGGTCAACAAGCCAGGCAGTGTTGGTGCGGGCCTTTACTCCTGCCACTGAGGAGGCAGAGACAGGCAGACCTCAGTGAGTTCGAGGCCAGCCGGGTCTGTAGAGCTAGTTCCAGGACAGCCAAGACTACACAAAGAAACCCTGTCTCAAAAAACAAAACGAAACAAAACAAAAGATGAAGGTCCAACTTTTTTTTCCTCACTCTGTCAACATTTGCTATTATTCATTTTTTAAAAATTGCATAAAGCTGGGTGAAATGGTACACACATCTAATCCCAACTCTAAGGAGATGGAGACTGGGCCTTGAGGATCTTGAGCTCTAGAGCAGTCTAGGTTACAGAGCAAAACCATGAGTCAAAGAAGCAAAAGCCTACAGCCATTGAGTGAGTGTGAGGAATGTCTCACTGTGAGTTATTTTTGTTTTTTTGTTTTGCTTTGTTTTGTTTTGTTCTTTTGTTGTTGTTGTTTTTTCAAGACAGGGTTTCTCTGTGTAGCTTTGGAGTCTATCCTGGAACTAGCTCTGTAGACCAGGCTGGCCTCGAACTCACAGATGCACCTGGCTTTGCCTCCCTAGTGCTGGGATTAAAGGTGTGCTCCACCGCCCGGCTATTTTGTTTCTTTTTTTGTTGGTTTGTTGTTTTAGTTTTTTGAGACAGGCCTTCCTCTGCAGCATAGGCTGACCTCAAAATCCCATTCTCCTGCCTCAGTCTCTCAAGTGCTCTGCTACCTCTCCCAGCTCTTTATGGTTCTGATTTTCATTTCCTTAATGTTGCAAATTTTTCATTTGCTTTTTGGCGATTTGCATGTCTTTAGAGAAATGTCTATTTGAGCCTTCTGCCTATTTTTAACTTTTTTGTCTCCTTACTGTTAGGCTGTAAGAATGCTTGGTAAATTCTAGAAATTAACAGTGTTTAACATGTGATTTGTGACTGTCTTCTCCCATTCTGTGGGCTGTCTTTTCACCATCTTGATGCTGCTGCCTTTGGGTCGTTTGGGGGACATTGACAAGGTCTGGTTTACTCGTTTGCTTGTTTTCCTTGTTCCTTTGTTGTCTGTAAGTCACCCTGGCCTACCCCAAAGTGAGGAAGGTTTCAGTCCATGGTTTCTTCCAGGAGTTTCGTAGTTGCAGCTTTTTTTGGTTGTTTGTTTTATTGTTGTTGTTTTTGGATTTTTAGACAAGGTTTCTCGTGTATCCCTGGCTGTCCTGGAACTTGCTCTGTAGACCAGACTGGCCTTGAATGCAGAGGTTACCTGCCTCTGCCTCCGGAGTGCTGGGATCAAAGGCATGGGCCATCACCACCCAGCCTAGTTGCAGCTCTTAGACTTCGAAAAATAATCCAGCTGGAGCTCATTTTTCTGTAGGGCATAAGATAAACATCCAACTGCATTCTCCCATGTGGGTATCCAATTCTCCCCAATACCTGTTGTTTAAAAGACCATCCTATTCCAATGAAATGTCCTAACATTTAAAAATGGTTTACTTTATCTTATGTGTATGAGTGTTTTGCCTGCAATTATATATGTGCACCACAAACACACCTGGTGTTCATAGTTGCCACGTGGTTGCTGGGAACCGAACTCAGATCCTCTATAGAGAACAGCAAGTACTCTTAACTGCTAAGCTGCCTCTCCGGCCACTGTCTTGACATGGTGCCAATATCAACTGACCATAAGTGCGAGAGCTTATTCTTGGGCTCTCAAGTTCACTCTTGATCTATGTGTATTCTTTTCCAAAATTAATTAATTGTAGTTTTGGAAAAATACATTTATTTATTTTGTGTGTGTCTGTGTGTGTGACATATAGTTTGTCAGAGGACAATTGTGAGAATCAATCTTCTCCCGTCATGTGTCAGACCATCTGGCTTACAGAAAAGAGCCATCATGGAACCATCTATCCAGCTCTTGCTCTCTAACTCTCTTTTCAAATATTTAGTTCTTCATTTTTGTTATAAGAGATCATCTGCATTTTATTTCTATTGTTTGTTTATTTATTGTCCTAGTACAGTCTTGTCAACTTTAATGGGAAAATTAAAGTCAAAGCAATACCCATGCAAGCTGGAAGTAGCTGTTTGGTGAACAGGGAGCTGACACCAGAGTAGGAAGTCTATAAAATCCCTAGATCAAATAAATGTGTCATCTTTTCAACCTGTAATCGTTCCATGCACCCAAGACATGAAACCCACACCCATTCCTCTCCGTGTGGGTCTGCGGTCTTGCATGCTTTAGCTCACAGATCTGCCGAAGCTCCTGCTTCTGCTGCAATGGCCTTTCATGAGATCTGGTCTTGAGTGACTTCTACCCCCGATGACGTACTTTGAATCTGTGTCCGTCCTAGAGGTTTTCAGAAGAATTTTGTCCTTCTCTTCCTTTATCAGAATGTTCTTTGTCACCGTGTTCCTCAGACTGGGACTCTTGGGAGATTTATCTTTGGACTTATGTCTTCTTGCCTGTTTGAAGCTGCTGCTTATCATGAAGCCGGCTTTTATTTTGCTATCTGAGTATGCAGTGTCTCCAGTGTGTTCTCTTCCTGGGCCAGCACTGGCTTTGCTTCAGTTCCAGCTCCTTGGTTTTCTTTCTCTTGACCTTGACATTGATCTTGAATAACGATGTCTTGAGACTGTAGGAGAAACAGATATACCTTATGTTCTTTTTCTTTTTCTCTATCTAGCAATATCTTCTCCGAGATTAGTCTATCAGTGGCCACTGTGGTCTAGAGTCCCTGCTACTAAGTCAGGGCCTCTACTTGCCACACTCAAAATTCTTCTTCTTTTTTTTTAATATTTGTGTATATGTTAGTGAAAGCACATGAGTGCAGGTGTTTGAGATCTGACTGAAGAGGGCATTGGGTCCTCTAGAGTTATATAGGTTACTGTGAGCTGTCTTATGTGGGTGCTGGAAACTGAAGTGGAGTCCTCTGCAAGAGCAGTGAGCATTCTTTTGTTGTTTGTTTGTTTGTTGTTGTTGTTGTTTTGAGACAGGGTTTCTGTGTGTAGCCCTGGCTGTTCTGAAACTTGCTCTGTAGACATAGAACAAGACATAGAGATCTCCCTGCCTCTGACTCCGAGTGATGAGATTAAAGGCGTGTGTTACCACTGCCTGGCTCTGTGAACATTTTTAACCCTTGAGCCATCTCTCCAGCCCCAGCATTTTCTTTTGTAATAAACTTAGAAGATGTCTACCTATTAGATCAAAATATTATTTAGCAATTCACTCTCAGACCTTAATAATACTATATTCATTGCATTTAGGATTGTTTAGGCTTCACATAAAGAAAAGAAACCCAGGTTGATCTAATCCAAGATAAAGTGTAATTAGCCTCTGGACCTGCAGCATTCCAACCTTCTCCTTATCACTGCAGCTCTAATGGGTCTATCAGTCTTTGCAGACCCAGCTTCCTTCCAGGAATTCTCATTCCCATCATCTTACAGTCCACTTGGAGTTTTTTGTGTGTTTTTTGTTTGTTTGTTATTGTTGTTTAGATTTCTTCTCTTATGTGTATGAGTGTTTTGCTTGCACACATGTATATGCATCATGTGTATGTCTCATGCTGGAGGAGGCCCAGAAGAGGGCATCAGATGCTCTGGGACAGAATTACAAAGGGTGTGAGCTACCATGTGGGTACTGGGACTTGAACCCAGGTCCTCTGCTGTTGGGATGACTGACAGGTAGGGCGGAGGCAGGACGGTCCAGCCGGTCTCTCCCTGGGGCTGAGCAGGATCAGGAGGCCCAGACCTCCCCTGTCCACCGGAGAGAAGCACACTGAGCTCAGAGTCTTGTTTTGTTGCATCAGGAGTGGACTTATATAGGTTGGGGCGACGAGGGATGCGGTGAGGATAGCAGGCCAATGAGATGCTGCTATCTCAGCAGTTACTAGGCAGAGGCGATTCTAGGTCGGATTGAGCTGGGTCACTGATATGCGGAAGTCATGTCCGAAGACAGGTCGCCAAACTCGAGCTAGGCTCGGGAAGTTACACTGGGCCTCACGCCCGGCCTTATGGGGCCCAATACTGCAAAAGCAGCAAGTGCTCTTCATCTCTGAGATTTCTTTCTAGCCTCACTACTTTTCATACCAGTTGAATGTGCAGATATGTCCTCTCTCCTTTGGTTTTTTTTGGTTTTTGTTTGTTTGGTTGGTTGGTTGGTTTTTAGAGACAGGGTTTCTCTGTGTAGTCTTGGCTGTCCTAGAACTCACTCTGTAGACCAGACTGGCCTCAACCTAGAGATCCACCTGTCTCTGCCTCCTGAGTGCTCGGATTAAAGGTGTGCATCACTATTGCCTGGCTCATTCTTAATATTGGTAATTAAAATTTCTCTTTTAAATCTTGATCTGTCCAGTTAAAGTTCTGTCAATTTGATTAATATTTTTTCATGAACTAGGCTTTCAAATTTATTTTTCTTGATATTTGTTTTCTAATTAGCACATTTCCTTTATTCTATTATTTGGGATTCAGTTTTTCTATCTTCTCCAAGTACCAGATTAAATTATCAGTGTTATACCTTTTTATTTTTTAGTAAAAAAACTCAGCTCTAATTTTCTGTGTTGGCAAGAATTTAGCCTCACCCCACACATTTTGATATACTGTAATTTATTTTCAATCTGTTCAGTATATTTTATTATTTTCCCTGTGTTGTTTATTTCTCATGTCCTCGATTGTTTAGATATGTTGGACAATTTGCAAATATTGAGGTATTTTCTACATGCATTTCTTTTCTCCCCTTGCATTCATTTATTTCATGTGTATGTATACACATGCCATGGCGTGTGTGCAGGTCTGAGGATAACTTACAGGAGGTGGGTCTTCCACCATGTGGGTTCCAGGGACAGAACACAGGTTGTCAAGCTTGGTGGCAAATGCCTTTACCTTGTGAGGCATCTCACCGGTCTCTAATGTATTTCTGATATTAATTTATCATTTAAAGCTGTTTAACTACTAATACTTAATTGAATTCCAGTAATGGACAAGGCAGCCTCACTGCTGGATCACTGAGTTCTAGTCACTTTTTACAGACTTTTCTCTTGGCTTCATTTTGTATTTACATAATTGTAGTACTTTTAAGATTTATTTAGCCAGGCGGTGGTGGCGCACACCTTTAATCCCAGCACTCGGGAGGCAGAGGCAGGCGGATCTCTGTGAGTTTGAGGTCTACAAAGCGAGTTCCAGGAAAGGCGCAAAGCTACACAGAGAAACCCTGTCTCAAAAAAACCAAAAAAAAAAAAAAAAAAAAAAAGATTTATTTATTTATTTTATGTATGAGCGCTCTATCTGCATGTATGCCTGCATGCCAGAAGAGGGCATCAGATCCCACTATAGATAATTTTGAGCCACCACGTGGGTGCTGGGACTTGAACTTAGGACCTCTGGAAAAGCAGCCAGTGCTCTTAACCACTGAACCATCTCTCCAACCCCTACAATCCTTTTAATATTGTGAAAATTTGTTTATGACGATATGGCATAAGGCAGCATATTTTTATATTAGCAAAAATTTGTTCCTAATTCAATGTTATACTTTTTAATTATAAGAACCTCATTATAATAATTTTTAGTAATAAAAGACATTAAAATTGGAGGATCTTGGTCTTAGTTATAGTTTTAAATCAGATTTGAGGCCTTAATTATTTCTATTGTTGTATTCTTCATCTTTTCTTCCTCTTTCTTTTCAATAGTGTATACATTGTATGTGGTCCTGGGTTACATGAGGTCATTTTCATACAAATGTAAAATGTGCTTTGAGTGTTTTCCCCCAGATCCCTTACTCTCTCTTTCCTTCTACTCCATGAGTTCCCTTGGTTCCCCTAGCTAGGGCCTAGGCAGTTTCGTTTCTACTTTCATGTCATATGTATACATACATGATTCTATGTATTTATATAAAATCTGAAAGCCATAAATAGGAGAAAACGTACTATATTTATTGTTCTGAGGTTGGTTTGATTCACTTAACATGATTATCTCTATTTTACAGTGGCCTATGAATTTCAATTAAATTAAGTTGGCAGTGTTTTCAAGGTTTCTCTGTTCTTACTAATTTTATTTCCACTTGTGTTGATCACTGAACAAGGCATGTTTATTTCCAGCTATAATGCGGATTTGTCTGTTTTTCTCAGCTTTTTCATTTTGATAATATTTTTGGAGCTCTGTTCTTTAGGATTTTCGTGTTTCTCTGTACAGATTGACACCTTTGTCATGATGTCATGTATTTCATCTAGTCGTACAGTATTTTTTGTTTTATGTCGTCTAATACTATTATAGCTGTTCTAGCTTCCTAATGATTATTGTTTGCATAGTATATATTTTACATTGTTTTTCTTGAAACCTGTCTATAATTTTATGTTTAAATAGAATTTTCTGGCTTGAGTGGTAGATAATTTGACTAACATGGACCAGACCTTGGTTTTACCCCAACAATCATAAATTAGTGTTTCTTACATATAACACATGGCTTGATATTGCTTTTCTAATCAATCTGGTATTCTCTGCCTCTAATTGCAATGTTTAGACCATTTACATTCATTGTAATAATTGCTATGATTAGATTTAAATCTATTATCTTCTGTTTGGTTTCTGTTTCTGTCTCTGTCCTTTTGTCTTTTATTTCTGAGTTTGAATTACTTTTTGTTTTCTGCTTTTTTGTTTGTTATTGGTTTTTCAAGACAGGGTTTCTCTGTGTAGCTCTGGCTGTCCTGGAACTCACTCTATAGACCAGAACTGGCCTCAAACTCAGAGATCCACCTGCCTCCGTCTCCCCAGTGCTGGGATTAAAGGTGTGCACTACCACTACCCAGCTGAATTACTGTTTATACTTGATTCTATTTCTTCTGTTGGCTTGTTAGTGCTACCTCTCCATCTCATCAGTATTAATGTCTGCTCTAGGGTACTCAGTACATACCTTCAACTTCTTGGTCTACCTTCAAATAATCTTATAATTTAATAATGCAAACTAAAAGAAATTTTAAATGGCATACACAAATTTTCCTTCTTCTACACACTTTGCTAGCATTTTCAGCATTTTCCCTATTATTTCATTATCTCCATCTATTTATGTGCTATTCTTTTCTTTCTTTAGATCAAAGTTTCTGTCTATGTTCATTTTTTTTCTGTTTGAATCATTCCTTTTGTTATTTTCTTGCTGAGTGAGCCAACTCAAGATAAATTTATTCAGTGTTCCTCTATGTGCCTGAAAAATTGTTCTTACTTTAATTTATAAGTAATATTAAAGATATGAGATCCCAGGCAGACAAAATTTTTAGTCTTTTAACGATGTTTTTAAATGGCCAAGACTGGTGGTGAATGTCTGTAATCCTACAACTTTGGAGGTTGAAGCAGGAGGATCATGAGTTTGAGTCTGAGGCCATTCAGGACTACAGAATATGATCCCATCTCACAAAGAAGATAAAAAACTGGACAGAGGGAGAGAGGGAGCAAGTTCTCTGCTGTACTCTTGCATAGTTTCTGTAAGGAAGACGTCTTGGTTCTTCTTATCTGGTTCCTCCTTCTCATCTCCAGATGATTGTTAATCCTTTCTTCTAATCACATGTTGGCTTTCAGCAATTTTGTTACTAATGTGTCTTGGTGGTGGTGCGTGGATCACCTGCTTCATCTTTCTTGAGGCTCTGAGGTCTACAGTTATGCAGTTTTCATCACTTATGGGTCTTCCTTTTCCTCAAGACAAGGTCTTCTATGCAAGCATGGAAGCTGAGCCTGAGTTCCAAGTCTAGATTCTCCTGCTTCTGCCTCTTGAGTGCTGGGATTACAGGCAAGTGCCTCCACATCTGGCTTGAAAATACTTTTTAAAAAAAAAACTTATTTATTTTTATTTCATGTGCATTCATGTTTTGCCTGAATGCATATCTGCGTGAAGATGTCAGATCCCCTGAAACAGGAGTTATATACAGTTGTGAGCTGCCATGTGGGTGCTGGGAATTGAACCCAGGTCCTCTGGAAGAGCAGCCAGTACTCCTAACTGCTGAGCCATCTCTCCAGCCCCTTGAAAATACTTTTTGAGCCATTATTTCTTCAACTATTTATTTATTTGAGACAGGGCTTCTCTGTGTAGCTTTGGAGCCTCTCCTGGAACTCACTCTGTAGCTCAGGCTGGCATCGAACTCACAGAGATCCACCTACCTCTGCCTCCTGAGTGCTGGGATTAAAGGTGTGCGCCACCACCACCTGCCTTCAACTACTTTTATGTTGTATGTTTCTCATAGATTTAGATTTATAGTGATGAACAGGCTAGGTTATTGGCTAGTGTCTCAGAGGTCACTGGAAAATGCTCACCATTTCCAGTCTTCTAAAATTGTGTTTATTTTATTCATGTTTTATTTAAAATACTTGAATGTATCTCTAAGACTGCTTTAATATTCTTGCCTGTCATTCTGTCATGTTTGTCGACCCATCATCTGGCTGGTCCTGTGCTTTACACAGAGAGAAATCATGTGAGGGCAGCTGGGCCTGGTGGAGCAGGTCTATGAGCCCAACTACTTTGGAAGCTGAGCCTGGAGGGTTCGTGGGGTCAAGGCCTGTTTGAGCTGTAGAATGAGTTCAAGGCCAGCCTGGGTGCCTTAACAAGACCATGTCCCTAAATAAAACACAAAAAATGCTGGGGATGAGAGTGCTTGCCTAGTATGTGTGAGACCTTAGTTTGATCCTCAGAACCACAAAGAAAGAAAGAAGAAAAGAAAGGAAGGAAACAAAGAAAAGAAAGCTTGTGAAGACAAGAAACTCTGTGCGCTGGTCTTTGACAGATTTTAGAGGCAGCGGACAGTTGGGAGCAGAGGCCAGTAGTGCCCTCTAGTGTTTCTGGAATGCTTAGTCCTACTTTAACAAATGTTACCGCTCCTGTGTGGGTCTAGACTGTTGGGATTCCTCAGCCCTTGATAGAGTGCTCTCCCCTTTGTCTACATCAGCGGTTCCCAACCTCCCTAAAGCCGCGACCCTTTGACACAGTTCCTCGTGTCGTGGTGGCTCCCAACCATAAAATTATTTCATTGCTACTTCATAACTGTAAAATTGCTACTGTTATGAATCATAATGTAAATATCTGAGAAGTGACCCCTGTGGGGGGGATGCAACCCACATGTTGAGAACCACTGGTCGGCATGGAAATGGTTGCAGGTTGTAGGGAAAGCATTGTAGCTTCGGGGGCCAGGTATCAGTGTTTCCCAGCCCCTGACAGTGGCCAGTGTTTGAAGCTGGGAGCCTGAGGTGCCGAAGGCTTTAAGGCCACAGCTGCTGCTTCCACTACAGTCGCTGATGCTGTGGCCTCTGCCACCAGTGACACTTCACTCAGGGCTCTGCTTCTGCCACTGTCGAGGTTGCTGGTAATTCTCCGACTCTGGGATGCTGTGCTTCAGCCTGCCAGCTGCTCTGCTCCCACTGTCCACTGCCCACTGTCCACTGTCCACTGCCACTTTTACTGAAAGCAGGCAAGAAAAGGCCTCTTGAGAGGAGCTTCTCTTTTTTTAAATTTATTTATTTTTATTTTATGTGCATTTGTGTTTTGCCAAAGGTGTCCGGTCCCCTGGAACTGGAGCTACAGACAGCTGTGAGCTGTCATGTGGGTGCTGGGAATTGAACCCGGGTCCTCTGGAAGAGCAGTCGGTGACTCTTAACAGTTGAGCCATCTCTCCAGCCTCTGAGAGAAGTTTCTTATTGGGCTTAATGTTGTAACACCAGGGGCTGCAGCATAGGAGAGTGGCTCCTGGTCAGCTCGCAAATGGAGCTGAGCAGCTTGCTGGTGTGGACAGAAGAGATGTGCTTGTGCCAATCACCGGGGCCTTTCATGCAAACAGAGGGTTGGCCGTGTTCAGACCAATCATAGCATTTCCCTTGTGCACCAGTCCCAAGGATTCCTCTAGCTGGCTCTCAGTGGAAATGATCCCCT
Organism: Peromyscus aztecus; assembly: GCA_902168405.1. Taxonomy (NCBI): domain Eukaryota; kingdom Metazoa; phylum Chordata; class Mammalia; order Rodentia; family Cricetidae; genus Peromyscus; species Peromyscus aztecus. The sequence continues at coordinate 11,861 of CABHPQ010132359.1, read as the reverse complement.
CTGGTCTTGATGAAAATGGTTACAGGGAAAGACCATCATTAGCTGCTTAAAATAGGTGTGGTGGGGCCACACCCTTGGGAGAAGAAGCACTCAGCTGTGGTTATCATGTAGCATCCCCAAGACGTCCACCAGTGTTCAACACAGCCAGTGCTGGTATAATGGTGCTTACCTGGCTGTCTGACTAACAGTCCTTTACCCAGGGACAGAAAGGGAGAGGCCACAGCTGCTCCACGCCCAACATCTTTGCTTTCTCACAAGAAAAAAACCGCCAGAAGTTTAGAATAATAAGTTCTTATTATTGGCAGTGATACTGATTTTAATAGCTGTTTACATTTTAGATGTTTTGTGGATGTGAGCGAGTGGGTGAACCATGGTGTATGTGTAGAACTCAGAGGACAACTTGTCGGAGTCAGTTCTGTCCCTCTACTGTGTGGATCCCGGGGATCAAACTTTCCTCCTTGGGCTTGGCGGTACCCGGGAAGCCATCTTGTCGGTCCCTTAATAGCTATTTAATAAAATGGCTCTTTTAACAATGTTCAGCTCTTGCTATGCCCTGCACCCCAGCAAAAGTTGGGTCTGTTCATCTGTCTTGTTTCCATTGTCTGTTTTTATTACTATAGGATGTGTGTGTGTGTGTGTGTGTGTGTGTGTGTGTGTGTGTGTGTGTGTCTTTCTTTGTCTAGTAATGTGAGTGAATGTTAGACATCATCTACTTTTTTTTTTTCTTTCTGGAGCTGAGGACCAAACCCAGGGCCTTGCACTCGCTAGGCAAGCACTCTACCACTGAGCTAAATCCCCAACCCCCATCATCTACTTTTTTTTTTCTTGGTTTTTCGACAGGGTTTCTCTATGTAACAGCCCCAGCTTTCCTGGAACTTGCTCTGTAGACCAGCCTGGCCTCAAACTCAAGAGATCCACCTGCCTCTGCCTCCCGAGTGCTGGGATTAAAGGCGTGCGCCACCACTGCCCGGCAAGTATATACATTTTGTTTTGTTTTGCTTTTTGAGACAGGGTTTCTCTGTGTAGCTTTGTGCCTTTCCTGGAACTCACTTGGTAGCCCAGGCTGGGCTCGAACCCACAGAGATCCGCCTGGCTCTGCCTTCCCAGTGCTGGGATTAAAGTCGTGTGCCACCACACCCGGCAAGTATATACATTTTTTAATCTTTCTTTTTAGAGTCAATTTTTTAAAAAGATTTATTTATTTATTGTGTACACAGAAGAGGGTGCCAGATCTCATTACAGATGGTTGTGAGCCACCATGTGGGTACTGGGAATTGAACTCAGGACCTCTGGAAGAGCAGTTGGTGCTCTTAACCTCTGAGCCATCTCTCCAGCCCATAGGCACTTTTAAAGTAGTAACAAAGTGGGTTAAGAAAGGCCCATACAGGACCTCATAAAACTAAAGAAACAATCAGTTGGGAGAGGAGGAAGTCCATAGAGTAGGGGAGAGTCCTTATCAGCTCTACATCTGACAGAGGGTTAATATCCAAAATATATAAGGAACTCAAAACACAAAGTGTCAAAGTAACCCATTTGAAAAATGGGCCTGGGACCTGAACAGAAAGCTCTCAAAAGAAGAAATAAAAATGGCTTTAAAAAAAAAATCTCAAAAAATGTCCATCACCCCTAGGAATTAGGGAAATACAAATCCAAACAATTTCTTACCCTGGTCAGAACAGCCAATATCAACAAAACAACCAAAAATAAGTGCTGGAGAGAGTGTGGGATAAATAGAACCCCACTCACTGTTGGGGGGATTACTAACTGGTCCAGCCACCCTGGAGACCAGTGTGGACAACCTTCAAAAAGCTAAAAATAAAACCTACCACGTGACCTAGCTCTACCATTCCTTGGTATATACCCAGAGGACTCGACATCGTATTCTATAAGTACTTGCTCATATAAGCCATATTCATTGCTTCTTTATAAACAGTAGCCAGGAAATGGAAACAACCTAAATGTCCTTCAGCTGATGAGTGGGTAAGGAAAATGTGGTACATATACACTACGGAATACTATTAAGCTGTTAAAAAAATGAAATCATGAAATTTTCAGGTAAGTGGATAGAATTAGAGAAGATTATGTTGAATGAGGTAGCCTAGTCCCCGAAGGGCAAAGGTCAAATGTCCTATCTCATCTGTGGCTACAAACTCCAAGTCTTCAGATTAAAAATCTAGCTCTCCACCTGTGTAGCCTGGGCAGGCGTCTCCATGACGGGTAAGGTGACCTGCTGACATCCCACGCAACCCAAGTCAGAAGCTCATTTATTAATAAAAGGGGGACCTGTAGGGCCCTGGCCCCCATTTTGGGTAACTGCTGCCTTGCTTGCGCACCTTGACCTTGAGATCCTCCCTATGCCAATTCCCTGCCAAGTTCCACCCTCCTGAATGCTTAAGAGAAGTTCCTTGTCTGTGTATCCTGAATAATGGGTGTTAACAGATTAGAAGCAAGATTGTAAAACATCAGTAGCGAACTTCTGCCCTCAGGGGTCCTCCCATTGTGCTGTAAGCCTGTATTTAAGATCTCCTCCCCGCTTCAATAAATGACATTCGGCATTTAAAAAAAAAAAATCTAGCTCTCACCCATCAATAAAGACAATTCTCTTTGCAACAGATGGAGACCATTGCAGAAAACCACACCAATCAAATTGAAGAGAGCAAGTGATCACGTGGTACCCAATTCCAACTGATCTGTCTACAACACATGGAAGAGGCAGGTAGAAAGATCGAAAGATCAGAGAAACAAAATGTCTGCTATGGATTATTGCTCCTCCTAGAAATGTCTGAACAAAGACAACACCGATAGTCATGCTATCATGTTATCATGATGTCATGCTACCACGGAAGGAAGAAATATCGTGGGGCCCTACCCTGAGATAAAGAACTACAGGCAACTCTGGAATGCTGAGAGCAAGAGAAATAGTATTTCCCAGGAAAGAGCATCCCAACTGGTTATCCAGCACTAAGTGGTCAGCCCTGAAATTATATACATACAAGTAACAGTATAAGGACTGGGCAGTTGTATCCACCTATTTAAGAATGTATACACAGTACAGAGTGAGTTCCAGGACAGACTCCAAAAGCTACACAGAGAAACCCTGTCTCAAAAAACAAAAACAAAAACAAAAAATGTATACACAAGAAGGGTTGAAAGGAGGAAAGGGAAAGGGGAAAATGATATAACTATATTTTAATTTCAATTTTTATTTTAAAGAAAAGCCTATAATCTGGGCATAGTGTAGCCATTTTATTAAGTCAAAGTTACCCAGGGCTTCTAATGAAAGCCTCAGGTGATTAATTAGAGCCCCCTATTCTGACTGTCAGAACGCAAATGCACCAGCTCCCAGTTGCTCTTTACTGATCCTTGTGGGGTCACACACTGTAGGTGTGCGCCACCGCTGCCCAGTGTACATTCACATCTTAATAGTCAGCCAAGGCTCTTAGAAATATCTAGGACGATCTCAGGAATTCTTCTTCCAAGCTCTTCTAGTTTGACTTCTGTTGCTGTGATTAAAAAAGATAGAACACCAAACCCACAAACTTGACCAAAAGCAACTTAGGGAGGGAGGGAGGGGTTGCTTTGGTTTACACTTCACCTCACAGTCTGTCTTTGAGGGAAGTTTTCACAGGAACTTAAACAGGAACTCAAAGCAGAAACTGGAAAAATGCTGCTTGCTAGCTCATTCTCCAGATCTCTCAGGCTTCTGTTGAGCTAGCTTCCTCATAGAACCTAGGACCACCTGCCCAGGGAATGGTTCTGCCCACAGTGGAAATTTGAAGTGATGATTTACTGGAGTTGGCTCATATGCTACTTACCAGAACATTTATCCTTTTCTAGCTTAGACCTGGGTCATCTAATGGGGTCATCTTTCTGACGTCTTTACCCATCTTTGGATAGGTTCCTTCTTCATGAATTTGGTGCCATAAGGAAAGACTTTATTATCATCTTTGTTCATTTAAGGGTCTAGCAGTGTAGCCCAGGTTAGCCTCAAACTCACAGTCTTCCTATGTCTGCCCCTAAAGTGGTGGGATTGCAGATGTGAGCTACAGGCTTTTCTCACCATGTTCTATCAATATCATAGTTTTGGTTTGCTGCAGGAAAGGTCATCTAATACTCAGCAAGTTATTTGCAATCAATTTGTGTGTTTGTGTGTGTGTGTGTGTAGGTGTGTGTGTGTGTGTGTGTGTGTGTGTGTGTGTGTGTGTGTGTGTGCTACTGCACAACAACTTTTTGGGAATCAGTTCTCTCCTTCTGCCTTGTTTTTGAAGCAGAGTCTCTTTTATTTCAACTGCTGCACTGTCTATTTGAAACTGTTGGTCAAGTTTCTTGTTTCCACCTTTCATCTATCTGTAGGAGTGCTGGGATTATAGGTGGGATACACATTATTGTTATTATTATTATTATTATTATTATTATTATTATTATTATTTGTGGTGGTTTGAAAGAAAATGGCCCCCAAAGGGAGTGGCACTATTAGGAGGTGTCACCATGGGGGTAGGCTTTGAAGCCTCTTTTGCTCAAGCTTCCCTTAGTGTGACAGTTAGTCGACTTCCTGTTGCCTCCAGGATGTAGCACTCTCAGCTCTAGTACCACATCTGCCTGCACAGCATCATGCTCATGATGGACTGAACATCTGAAACTGTAAATGAGCCACCTCAATTAAATGTTTTCCTTATAAGAGTTGCTGTGGTCATGGTGTTTCTTCACAGCAATATAAACCTTAACTAAGACTTTATTATTATTAGCCGGGCAATGGTGGCTCATGCCTTTAATCCCAGCACTCAGGAGGCAGAGGCAGGCTGATCTCTGTGAGTTCGAGGCCTGCCTGGGCTATAGAGTGAGATCCAGGACGGGCACCAAAACTACACAGAGAAACCCTGTCTTGAGGAAAAAAAGAAAGAAAGAAAGAAAGAAAGGCATTATTATTATTATTATTATTATTATTATTATTATTATTAATTTAATGTGAGTTCTGGGATTTAAACCCAGGTCTTCAGCTCGTTTAACAAGTGCTTTTGCCCACGGAACCATCTCACCATCTTTATAATCAAGTTTTGTATACCTCATCTTATTTAAAATATCAGTTAAATTCACCATTTTTTGTCACTAAAGATATTAATTGCTTTTCCTCCTGGGGAGTCTTACAGCAATGCTGTTCCCACTGAGAAAGAAAATGACCTATTAGCATAGGAGTTAAATGGAAAGCTTGTCTGGAGCTTGCAAACTGAGACTTGGATTAACAGTAGACAGAGTTAGAAGTGCTTCTGACAAGGTCTATTGGGGTCCAGCCCCTCGAGAGCTCTCTCCCAGGGTCCATGGAAGAATCTACAAGCAGCTGATATTCTAATCTGCTGTGGGATGTTCTGTATGCTGTGAATGTATTGTTCTGATTGGTTGATAAATAAAAAGCTGATTGGCCAGTAGCCAGGCAGGACATATAGGCAGGACAAAGAGAGAGGAGAATTCTGGGAGAGAAAGGCTGAGTGAGGAGAGACGCCAGCCTGCAGTCCAGGGAGCAGCATGTAATGACATTCAGGTAAAGCCACGGAACATGTGGCAACATATAGATTAACAGAAATGGGCTGAGTTTAAGTGTAAGAGCTAGTCAGTGGTAGGCCTGAGCTAATGGCCAAGCAGTTTAATTAATATAAGCTTCTGAGTGATTATTTTATAAGCAGCTGTGGGGTCCGTGGGGCTGGGCAGGACCAGAGAAAACTTCAGCTACACTAATCTTTGACAATATTAAATGAATCTACGTACATGATGAAACTTTTTAGTTCATTCACTTTATTTTCCTGAGTCAGTTCTCTCTCTACACTGCTTCTTTTCTGCTCTCTTACTTAGCTCCTTTCTTGCCTGAGTCTCTCTGCATCTTGCTGCTGTTCCCTCTAAGTGCTATCTTGATTCCTTCATCTTAGTTCTGCCCCAACTTGGTCTTTCTCATCTCGTTCTTCCCTGTCAGGCTCTTCCTCATCTCCCATCTTGTCCTTCCAGTTCTCCATCCAGTCCTCCAATCCATTCCCCAAGTCTCTGAGGTTTACAGTTATATACCCACACAGTAGCAATGCTCTGGCTAAGGCAAGGTCACCAGGCTTGAGTTCCCTCAGGGTCATAAAGGTGGGTAAGAGTTTTCCTCAGGCAGTGACTATCAGGCTTTCTTTTACAACCCAAAAGGGGAATGGTTCAAGGAGGAGGTCAATTAGGAGCTAAAATCAGTTAATATATCAGAAAAAAAGGGAATTTATGTGCTCAAAATATATTCTTAGAGGTGGTTAGGTGAAATGTTACAGGTTTTTCATAAATGTGCTCACACTACAATCTTACAGGTGGTTAGGTAAGAGTCTATAAGTCACTAAAATAAAATTGCCTCTATTTTCCTATGTCACCTTTTTCTAGCAGGGCAGGGGAACTCTGCTCAGAGCTAGGAAACCTGCTTCATAGCTTCACTGTACCTAATATGTAAAAAGCCCCTTTTTTCTGAGTCAATTGCCAGAGGGGGAATCTGGGGATGCCACTAAGGCTGTGTAAGAAAGGAGGGTCTGAGCTTAATTTGCACAAGAAGCAAAGCTATGTACCTAATGTCTGCCTCCTCTCCATCTCCATATGGGTGTTTACCTTAAATCAGGGGCCTCAGGAGCCTAGCAGGTGGTCTTGACCTGCTATTCTGTCTGCCGCTTGTCCTTGGATGCTTTGTCTGGAGCTGGTCCTGGGTTTGGATGTTAGCTAAACGAGATAATTGCAGAAGGCAGATGTCTAATTCAAATGCTAAAAATGGAGCAGAAAACCTGGAGGCACCAAATATCTTAAATGTATATGCCCAAGGAATGATCCATCCACACTGTTAGAAGTTCTTGGGGAAGCTATGAGAGCACACAAGAAATTCATAGCAGGAAACAGCTGATACATTAAAAGCCAAATAACACCAAGTACTCCTTGAGACTCGGCTTTCCTCTGGAAGAATTCCTTGATTCTTCCAGGTGTAGCTTTACCATATTCAGCTGAATTCCTACTTCATTCCTGCGGCCTGCAGCACACTTCCTGACGTGGCTGCATGTGTATAGGCGCATAAAGCTGAAGAACACCGCTGGGCGTTGGTGGCGCACACCTTTAATCCCAGCACTTGGGAGGCAGAGGCAGGTGGATCTCTGCGAGTTCAAGGCCAGCCTGGGCTACAGAGTGAGTTTCAGGAAAGGCACAAAGCTACACAGAGAAACCCTGTCTCAAAAAAAAAAAAAAAAAAAAAAAAAAAAAA
>CABHPQ010132358.1:0-18744 GCA_902168405.1 Peromyscus aztecus | reverse complement strand
TTTGTTTCTTGTGCAAATTAAGTTTTTATTCCTCCTCAGCCAGGTGCTATTCCTAGATTTTCTCCTCAGCAATTACTCTGAGCAGAAGGTGCTTTTATTAACCAAATGCTACATGCTCGGACAAAGGTTGCCTAGCAACCAAGCATACTCCCCCTCCCTACCAGAAAGCAGCTTCAGCCTGGGGCAGGGGGAGGCGGGGGAAAGAGGCGCCAAAGACAGTTTACTTTCTTGTGATTTATTGACCCCTAAGGTCCTACCTAGCCATTTCTAGATTATAGTTTGAGCACATAAATTCCCTAATTGATCTTAGCCTTTAGTTGATCCTACCAGAGAACTCCCCTTTAGTCACTCCCCTTTTGGGTTGTAATTGGAAGCTGACATTTATTGCTTTATGTGTGGATCCTTATCACCTCTCTGTGACCATGAAAACTTTAAGCCTCGCATTGCTTTGCCAAAGAATTACTGCTTGTGTATATATACTGGTTCCCTCACAGCACTTGGAAAATGGATTTACAAGAACAAAGATGAGGACGGAGATGGAAAGAACTAGGTAGAATGAAGAGAGAATGGCAGAAGGGACTGAGAGCAGGAGGGACTGAGAGGAGCTAAGAATGAGAACAGAAAAGAAGCCATGTAGATAGAATTGGCTTAAAAGAATAAAGTGAATAGACTAAAGAACTCAGTGCGTTTAGATTCATTTGATATCCCTCAGATTAGAATCCTTAGCTGGTTGTTAGACTCTTCCACGGACCCTGGTAGAAAGCAATAAAGGCTGAACCTATTATTGTTTTCTGTACAGTGGGACGAGCTCTCCCACTCCCACACCTTCAGGGCCAGCTCACCTGTCCCTACCCCAACAGAGACAACTCTACTATGCTGCCCAGGTGAGGTGCAGGGCCGCTCTTCCAAGTGGTGCAGTTGGTGAGGGGCAGGGCCAGTTCTCCCTAGTGCTGCATCCAGTGAGGGGCAGGGCCAACTCTATACAGCACTCTCCTCATGACTTTCTGTGGTAACAGGAGCCACAGGCCTTACCACAGACCATGGCTGCAGCAGGACCATGGGGACTCAGACATGGTCCTGTTGTGCCCAGGTCGCAAGACCCCCAAGCAAGACCACCACAGAGCCATTATCCGATGCAAGCACACAGAGGTTTTCATTAACAAAACAAGCAAGCTTGGTCTGCCATCCAACATCCGACACAGCGGGTGGAGGAGAACGGCCCCGAGAGCTCACTTTAAGGGGTTTATATAGAAAAAGTTTACGTGCAGTTTGGGATTGGATGAGGGGGCTAGGGGTGAGGTAAGCATAAGGTTACTAATTGCTAACAGGATTCAGGGTATCTATAGAGACATAAATTTTTATTCCCCATGTCCTGCTTTTGTTGACACATTCAGATTTATTGTTGCAGTCCTACTCTCCTCTAAGGTCAACTTCTGGTCAGTTGAGCCCATTACTCCCCATATCTTGTTTTGCCAAGTCTAGGATACATAGATTTATTGTCCCAGCCTTAAGTTCAACTTCTGGTTACTCATAAAACTGCTGGTCAGCAAATACCTTTGAAGGAGGGGAGGGGGAAGCATCTCTTAAGATGGCTACTGATTTTTCTCTTTCAGTCCCTGTTAGGATCCTGGAGAAGTCCCACAAGAGACCACCATCCATATATGCAATCAGCAAGAATGTTCTTTATTCCAGCATGCTGGGGCCGACCATTTCACACAAAGGCAAAATGACGATGAGTCTGAGAGGAGTTTGCAGGCTCCTTTTAAGCACAGCCAAGAAGAGGTCCTTGAGCAGTTAGGTTGTTTTAGATATGACTGGTTTAAGCAAGTGGCAATCATATTAGTGTGTTCTAATTGGCCAGGACTAGTCAGGGGCTGGTCAAGCCTACAGTTTTTCATTTGGGGGCAGGCCTGGACAAGTCCCAGGCTCTGTCCTTATTTGGTTATCTGCTGACTGTGGCTCAGGCCTGGCCTGGTCTGATTCTGCATGTGCCAGGCCTCCTTGTCCTTGCTATTGGGGGTGTTGGAGACTGAATGTCCTTTGTTTGCGGCTCCCTCATAAACTGCTTGCTCAGTGTCGGGAAACTGAAATTGAGGCCTGATCTCTGAGAGAAGATTGAGTAGCCTGTTATGGCATCTGCTCAGCCCGGTCCTCTCAGTCCCTAGCAGCAGCCCAGCCCCGGTGGCAGCCCAGGCCACTCATATCCGTACAGCTCAGTGGAAGCTCAGCACTTGGGCACTAAGGTGACAGTAGGTGGTGGTCCAGACCATCTGATGGACTGCACTGTGCAAGGCTGGCAGTGCTGAGAGCATGGCTTCCCCCATTCCCAAGTAGAAGTCTTGTCAAAGGTGTTTAGACAGCCAACCGTGGAGATTCGTGACTTCAATTTTATTTTCACTCTGGTTAAGGAAGTCCACAACTAAACATTGCCAACACGTATTGAATCTGAAGTGCCCTACTTGGTTTTAGAACCTTACGCCCAGACGTAAACAGGAGCACTGGCAATAGACAATGGGAAACTGAGAGAAGAGGAATTCCGATGTGGGGGAAAAAGGGTGGGGGGTACATCTCACAGAGGAAAGAGAGCGGAGATGAGGTTCACAGGGGGAAATAGTACAGTGAATGATGCAAATCCAAACGGCATGAATGATTGGCTGACAGCAGTATTGGGAATCTTTAGCTCAGCTATTCGAACAGGGTCGGTGTGGTTGTACTGAGGCAAGCAAAAGAAACAAAACCCTCTGCCTTTGTCCCAGAGGGCATGACATTTACTGACAGGCATTATTCCAAGGGCTCTATAGATAGTAATCTGCCCTATCAACTGGTATTCGCCTCACTCCAACTTTTCCCTTCTTTAGACTGGGACTAGATGGAAATTAGTGTCCTGCCTGAAGTCGTCCAGCCAGCTAGTATATAGCAGAGGTGGGAGCTGACTTTACAAAGACTGACTCCAAGCCGGGCATTGGTGGCGCATGCCTTTAACCCCAGCACTCGGAAGGTAGAGGCAGGCAAATCTCTGTGAGTGTGAGGCCAGACTGGTCTACAAAGTGAGTTCCAGGAAAGAAACACAAAGCTACACAGAGAAACCCTGTCTCGAAAAACCATAAAAAAAAAAAAAAGACTGACTCCCGAGGCCTACATTTCTGTACCAAATTAGTCTAGGAATCAAAGGAAGGATTTCATAAAAGAGGAGATTCTGTTAGTTTCTTAATGAAATTATAGAGTTGAAAATAAATAAATAGAGCCAGGCTTTGTTGAGTGTGCCATTAGGAGAGGTGGTGGTGTGCCTGTGTCACGAGACCGCCAAGCAAGCCCACCACAGAGCCAGTATCCAGTGCAAGTACAAAGGGGTTTATTGATAGTCAGCAAGCCTGGGCTTTGTCGGCGTCCAACACACTGGCTAGCCAGGTGAAGGAGGGTGGCCCTGAGCTCTCAGAGTGAAGGGTTTTTAAAGGGGAAAAATGAAAAGCTCCGGTGTACAGCCTTTGCATTTCAGGCTCATACTTCAGTTAACAGGAACATTTAACCAGGAGCAGAACTACAGAAGACAATACATTTGGAGACTCTCCCAGAACTAAGCCTTTGTTTTAGTTTTAAGGCTATTTCTCAGCCTGCAGCTTAGCCATCCTGGGGCTGGGAGGTCGTCTTGATGGAGTCTTATGTTTATGACTCTGGAACTTGGTTCAACTTTTATCTTAGTATTGCTAGAAATGAAATTTTCTTTAAAATGGTGTTTGTCTTGCTCAGTAGAGGCATGGGGATGGTGAATTCAAAGCTAGCCTGGGCTACACAGTGTGAGCTCTAGACTAGCCTGAGCTTCATAGTGAGATTTTTTTTCTCTTTCTCTCCCTCTCTCTCAGAAAAGAAAAAGGAAGGAAAGAAGCAAAAGAAAGAGAAAGGAAGAAAAGAGAGAAGGAGGAGAAGGCAGGAAGCAGGAAAGAAAAAAGGGAAAAGAGAAAAAATAAACAGAAATGGTGAGTACATTGTTGAGGGCTGAGAAACAGTAAAGGGAAGTCGAGAGCAGTTCAACTCACTGCATTTTGCTCAAGCCTTGCTCTTAGGGAGTGGATTATGTAATATGTACAAGATGGAGAGGGAAAAGCAATTACTGCTAATCCATTCTTTGAGCTGATAGACATTCCAGAACGACTAGTTTGCAAACTTGGGAAAGGGAGGACAGTGTTTCCCTCCATCTGTCTCTTGCTGAGAGTAGCACATTCATGCATCTTCATACAGAGCTAAATATTTAGAGAGCAAAATCTCTGGATATAACATTATTCCTATGGTTGTCAAAGCCTGATTTTTAAAAGTGGGGGGGGGGGTAGCGGCAGACAGAGACAGACAGAGAGAGAAATAGAGTTTATACAATGATGTCATTGGAAGAAAAAGGGCCTTCCACCCTTAATTGTGATCTAATCATGACCAATTGTTGTTAGTGGCTCTTGATCATTGTGAACAAAGTACAAATACACACAATTCAGAGAGAAAGGGTTTGACGTGGATTAAAGTTACAGCGATTTCTCTTCAGAGCTGCTCATCCTCCTGTGCTTGGGCAAAGTAATCAGAGACACAAATGTGTGGCAGAGGCTGTTGTCCACTTCCTGGTGGATCGGAAGCAGTGAGAGCCACACAGTACCCGGTCACCAGGGGTAGACTTGGAAGACACATCCCCAGTGATCCACTCCGTCCAGCTATGTCCCACCCCCTCCTAATGCAGTGCCTCCGGTGGAGGCCAAGCTTTCAGACACATAAGCCTCTAGGAGACAGCATATTCAAACCACAGCAGACACTAAGATCTTGACGTTATCTCACTAATCTCAGTGAGTTTCATTTGAAATGGGTAATGAGTGCTAATGTATCGGGTCAAAGGCGAAAATCTTTCCCTGGCAGCACTACAGGCTTCTGTTGAAGAGGTGTATCTGTTTATGTTGAAGTTGGATATAGTCTGAAGAATACAGGGTCTTCATTAATGTCTTGTTTTCTTTCTGGTGGTGCGGCTTCTTGCTCTGTAAAATGCTTGTGTATCATCAAAGAGCTGAGTCCTAAACTGATCTCAGACCAAAGAGAACCGTGATAAATTGACTCTAAAACCTTGAATAAGGCAGAAAGCCAAGAATTAATTATAATTTAAAATTTCCATGTGAGCAGCCACTTACTAATAGAATGTCATCTATAAATATATTAATGATATATATTTATATATACATATATATTATGCCTTGTGGTTAAATGTTTTCTTTGTCTTTTAACCAAGAATGTCAAAAGAGTTTACCAACACTATTATACACACCAATTGCCACCTCTTCTATGGCATGAACGTGCTCAAATGTTTCATAATGTCTTTCCATAATGAAAGTCACAGGGACACAGAACACAGGCTAGGTAAAGCTACGTTTCTATAACAGTCTCCTGTCATAGAACAAACACGAACGCTTTGAGTTCAAAGTGTTAAACAAAATTCCGTGTTGTAAACGCTGTCTCAGGGGCAGCCAGACAGATGGCTCAGCTGGTAAAGACACCTGCCACCAAGACGAACAACCATGGGACCCACATGATGGGAGGAAAGACTGACTCCACAGGCTGTCCTCGACTTCCACTCGTGTACTGTGGAAAGTACATGCGAACACACACACACACACACACATCTTTGACTTCCATTTTTCTGGATGTAAGAAACTTATAAAAACCATGCAGTGTGTGTGTGCGTGGTGGGGTGAGGACAAAAAAACCAAAGCCATGCAGTAGTTTCTCAATTTAAAAGAAAACCAAAGCCTTAAAAATTAAAGTGTTTTATATTTTTATTTATTTGATGATTTAGAAAAGCTTAGGAGAGTATTTGATTTGAATTATACAACAGCACAAGAAGCATTTGGAGACAGGACTGTTTACACTTTGCACAGATTGTAGTCACAGAATACACACACATATATTCACAACACACTAGCAGAAAGGCTTGTATTTCTTTTCAGTCAGGATGGATTAGTCACAGGACATCAGCTATAAAAGGAAGCGTGATTAAGCCCTCCTTTAAAATTCTTGTAGTCTTCAAGATTATTCACGATGAGATTAGATTTTACCTATATTGAGTCACCTCACATTGTCTCAAACCTACACTTTGTGCTTATAGATATTATTCGTTAGGCTCCTGTTTGGGGGATTTGATCCACCATATGTAGTAATTTGGTTGGATAAAGTTAGATATTTTTATGTCTGGCCTCAGAGTCTGCAGCTGTGAGGGCTAAGAAGGAAGGGAATAAAAAAAAAAGGAAAAACAATAAGGAAGTGAGAGTTCCAACATTTCATTGAATACTAGATATGTGTGAGAGAGGGAGTGTTGAGGGAGAGGAAGAACAATAAAATTGCAGTTCTATTAACCAGTGATATAAGAAACCCAGGAATGAGAAAACAGAGTTAAGAGAATACAGGAGCTGGGTGTGGTGGCACATTCCTTTAATCCTAGCTAGAGGATCTCTGAGTTTGAGGCCAGCCCGAAACATAGCAAGTTCCAGGACAGCCAGTACTACAGAGAGGGACCCTGTATCAACACAGGTGTGTGTGTGTGTGTGTGTGTGTGTGTGTGTGTGTGTCTAGGAACAGAGACAGAGAGAAGAGAGAAAACGATATTAACCTTGGACAGTTGGGTTTTGATATGAACGGGGAATATTCTGTAGAGATACCCAGTAGAAAATTCACCAGGGACAAGTTTTATTAGTTCTTGATTGTCGTGAGAAGTAAGCCCCAACTTCTCACTGGGTTATAACAACAATAATAATGACCCAGATAAGAATCTTGATCAAGGCCAAGCACAGGGCCAACCTTGTAATGACTGCAAGCTCCTGCTTCCCAGATTCCAGTGTCAGGTCTCTGGGTGCCATAAATTCAGAAAGCGTGTGACCAAACTCAACATCAGTGGAGTAAAGTGTATTCTCAAAAATGAAGCCTGGCCAGTCACATAGTCACAAACTACAAGCCTGAGGTGTGATTCCATTTCAGACCAGGAAGGGAATGATTTGCGACGGCAACGCTGTCTGCTGTAAGAATAGAAGTGAGCGGCACCAGTGAGAATCAATGTCAACTTGAGAATTATCAGAATGGAGGACATGGTCAGCAGTGAGTATGGACAACATGATGGACATTATTTTTTAACTTGTGGGAAATGTAAAAATAACAAGGTGGGTGTTGTTAGCATTTTGGCATCTGTACTGGCCTGCCCTTAGAGTCCTGACAGGATATAACCTCAGCTGTCGCCACTAAGAGCATCTCCTGTGCGCATTCGCTACGATTCCTTATAAAAGGCGGGCCTTGTATACCTCCTGGGCTCTCTCTTCTCTCTTTCTCTTTCTTTGCTTTTGTCCCCAGGGACGGGTCTCTACCCCCTTCTCTGCCGCCTTCTCTCCCCTCCCCTCAATAAACCTCATGTGTGGGTCCTGTTGTATGGTCTGACTCCTTCCCAGCATTTTAAAAATACAACAGATGTGTATTCTGTTTGATTTTAATCTCAGCACTCTGGAGGTGGAGGCAGGTGGACCTTTGTGAATTCAAGGCCCTGATCTACATAGTGAGTTCCCAGTCAGCCAGGACTACATAGCAAGACCCTGTCTAGACAAACAGTTAAAAAAATTGGTCTCTTCAAGTGTGTCTGTTTATCGTTTTATTGTGGCTTATAATGTCTTATGTAGAATACTCATGCCCATATCTAAGTTGTGTATTGTTTCAGTTTTCACCACTGACAGTATATTTGATATAACTTAAAAACAGGAAATTTTTATTTTGGTTCACACTTTTATTTTGGTTGGAGACAAGGGTTGCTTGACTAGGTTAATGTGAGCCTGTGGTGATGCCCAGCACCATGCCGAAGGACATGGAGAATGAGAACACTCACCTCATAGAGGTCAGGAAGCAGAAAGAGTCAACTCAGAGCTGGGATAAGATGTGACCACAATGATATACTCATATCATACTCAGTGACATACTTTCTCCAATTAGACCCACCTCCAAAAGTTTCCTGGGCCTTCCCAAATAGACCCACCAGCTGGTGACCAAGTCTTCAACTTTTGAGGCTGTGGAAGACATTTCATATTAATATGTACTTTACAATTTTATTACTCAGTTAACTGTTCTTCCATTATAAAAGTTAGTACACTGAAGAGAATGCTCAGTGGATCAGAACATTTACCACTCTAGCAGAGAAACAAGTCTAATTCACAGCACGCACTTAGGAGAGTGCAGCTCACAACCACCCATAACCCTAGTTACAGGGCATCCAATGACCTATTCTGGCTACTGCAGACATTTTTAATCATGTCAATATATCCACACACAGATATGAACATACACATAATTGTAGAAAATAAATTTAAAATAACATACGAGCCACCAGTGGGTCCCCAGAAGACTTTTCAAATGTATCTTTTGTTTTATTGATAATAAGAAGAATAAGGTTGTGTAAGCCAGTTCAGTTTGGTTCCAAGGGAGGGTCTGATTACCGAGTAAATGCCTCAAGAATGAGGGACAGAGCTCTTCATTCGGCTAAGACGTGGAGCCTGCATGACTGCAGGCTTGCTATTCCTTTGTAACACATTTTCCTTCTTCTTAATTTAAATTCTGGTGTTCTTAATACCCTTACAATCAAGCCTATCCTCCTTAAGCAGGTTTGGGTATACAGGCAGACGTGGTGCTGGAGCTGAGAGTGTTGCATTTTGTAGGCAACAGGAAGTGGATTGAGACCCTGGGCAGAATCCTGAGCATAAGAATCCTCAAAGCCCGCTCCCACAGTAATACACTTCCTCCAATGAGGCCATACCCACTCCAACAAATCCCCCTCTCCTAATAGTGCCACTCCCTATGAGATTATTGGGAGGGGGGGCAATACATTCAAACTACCCACCTTTGCTAGTGCACATCCTTAATATGCATGATTTGTTAAGATTTTGGCATCGAGATAAGCAAGATAATGGACATGTTGGTTGAACTTTCTCTCTTGCCTTCCTCCCCCTGGACCTCTGGGATGCAGCAGATGTGCATCTTGTCACCTCAAATTACTTAGCACATTCCAACATCTCATACAATATTTCCACACAGTGTATGTCCTTTCCTTCAGAATATTATATCGTGAACCCAGGATTCATTTCTTATTATTGCTGGGCAGTAGTCCACTGTGTGAGTCAATCAGTATTTGTTGTTCTCTTCATTCATTCATTCATTCATTCATTCATTCATTCATTCATTCATTCGTTTGTGTGTGTGTACATTCTTATGCATATGGAAGCCTGAAGATAATCTTTGAGGTTCCTCAGGTGTTGTTCCACTTTAAAATATATTTATGGTCTGTGCTGCCACCTGAGGCCATGTTGATGTCTGAGGGCTATGCTACCACCAGGGCCATACTGATAATGAGTGGCCCGTGCTACAGCTGAGGGCCATGTCTAGGTCTGTGGTCCTACTGCAGCTGGGGTCTGTGTTGATGTCCTTGGCTCTTGTTGCCACCAAGCGCCATGCAGATGCCCATGGTCTGGACTGCCATCTGAGGCCATGTTGATGTCCAAGGGCCAGTACTGAGCTAGTCCCGTCCCTCATCCCTCGCTTGCTCTGGGAGAACTGGCCTTGCCCCTCACCAGACACAAGAGAGCTGGCCCTGCCCCTGGGGGAGTGGAGTTATCCTGGTGGAGGCCTGGGCTTACCAACCCAGCTACCACCCAAGCCCACATCCAGGGCTTTGAGTTAGCCCACCCCAACATCTACCCCATCTATGACCTGCTGGAGGGACCATATGGATCCTGCTGAACCATAGCCATAGGAGTTCTTGTGGCAACAGCAGGACACCTGAGAAGTCTCAGTGAGGGCCCAGTATTGATGGTGCAGCAGAAGCAAGAAGTCTTGTACCAGGGCAAGGACTCATTACAATGAACATATACAAGTAAAGCTGTTTGGGCAAAAGGAAAAACTGGATGACACACAGAAGCTCCCAGTGCCACTATGAGGAACAAGTAAGTGATGGATAGGAGGGAAAGATGGAGGAGCAGAGTGATATTAAAAAAATATATATTATTATCTTTCTTTTTGGGGGGAGGATGCAAGGGTGGAGGGTAGGCATAGAAGGACTGGGAACTGAGTGGGAATGGGGTGCACGATGTAAAATTCCCAAAGAATCAATAAAAAATTTAAAAAATATTTATTTCATAGACACACAGTAGTTGTATGTATTTCCAGGCTTTAGTGTAACATTTCAATATATTGGAATAAATATATTTCAATAAACAAAGAAAAATAACTTTTTCTTAATTTTTTTCTTTATTTAGTGTTGCCTTAAAGAAGATCTAATTCAATGATTCTGAAATGTAGTGGCTGTTAGTACCATCTGGGAAGCTTTAAACATGGTCCCCAGCCACATTCCAGCACAGTTATAGTAAAACCTTTCAAAGTACACCAGATAATATCTTTTTAAAACCCTCTTCCAGTGTCCAGTCAAGTTTGAGAAGTCGTGAGGTGTTTTCATTCATGTGTAACTTGGAATTTGGTTACAAGGCAGCTGGAGCTGGGCCATGTTTTTGTTCTGTGAATGCTGGACTCACCACATTCCTTTAGGCTCATCACTTGCTGGCTGCTGGAAGGGCTGCAGTTACTTTCCCAGGAGCTGAGAGCTGGTTGCTCGACCGGTTTTTCGACTCTTGGATGTTAACTCTGATAAGAGAAGAAAGCTGTGAAGTGCTAATGTGGGTGTAAATTCATGCCAGGAGGCTGCCAGCAGACGGTTTGTCTAGAGGAAGTGGAATTAGAATAACTAACTGACAAGAGCACTGTAATGTAAGTGT
This sequence comes from Peromyscus aztecus, assembly GCA_902168405.1. Classification (NCBI taxonomy): domain Eukaryota; kingdom Metazoa; phylum Chordata; class Mammalia; order Rodentia; family Cricetidae; genus Peromyscus; species Peromyscus aztecus. Next base: position 7,933 of record CABHPQ010132358.1, on the reverse strand, counting down.
GTGAAAGAACTCCTGAAGGCCAGGGATGTGGTTAAGTGGCAGAGTGCTTATTTAGAATGTTCAAGGCCCTGGCTGCCCCCTGCCCCCTACATAAGCACACACACACATATGAGGAGAGAGACAGAAGGGTGGGAGAGAGAGAGATAACCATCCTTCTGAGTCTAACCTATAAAGTAAGAAAACCAACAAAAGTATACATTTATACTACAGGGAAAAAATGGTAATTATATTTTTTCATTTTTGAGATTATAACACAATCACAACATTTCTCCCTTTCCTTTCCTCCCTCCAAACCCTCCTATGCAACCTTCCTCGGTCTCTTTCAAATTCATGGTCTCTTTTTCATTCAGTGTTATTTCATGTGTGTCTGCGCAGTCAGTATAACGTTTTATTTGCGCGCGTGTTTTCAGGGCCGACCATTCGGTGCGAGTAACCAAGTGGTGTGCTCCTCCCTGTGGAAGACTATTTCTCCCACTCCAGCATTCTTCAGTCCCCTGGAGTGCATGTGCAGGGTTGAGGCCTCGTGGCTTTTCCCTCGTTCACTTTAGCATGACCATTGGTGTCAGCCTGGTTCAGCTCACATCTGGGCAGTCATGTTGGTGAGACTTTATGCGTGTAGCTTCTGACGTTTTACTAAGAGACACACAGTCTCACAGCAAATTCATGAAAGTCTTCTGATTTTCGAGGATATGGTGCAAACTGGAGTTCCACCATTACTGTTCATTATAGCTCAGTACGGACTGACACACCAACTCCCCTTGGCCAGCGTGCTTGCAGCTCTCACAAGTAAATTAAAGAGACAGCCAGAGGGTCCATCTCAGGACTCTTTATACATTTTAAAAAATCACTTCGACATATTAAAACACAGTGTTGTGTGTGACTTATGGAAGGGTCTCTGAACACCTGTGCACTCAGCCCAGAAGGGACATCGATGACAAGCCAAAGGCATGACGTCACTCAAGTCTAGCTTGGTGAACCTGGGTTTTTATTGGAGTTGATTACAAGAGCATCGGTGACTCAAAGGCAGCAACATCACTGGAAAGCCCACCCAGCATGAGCGATGACTCGCTAACTGAGTTCTAGGAGGTCCCTGTGCAGCAGTCAGACGCTAGTTCTCCCACAGCCGCTGCCTCTGTGTGTACAATGTTAGAGGGCTTGAGAATTGCATTATCTCCCAGCAGCTTCCTGAGCCTCCTAAGGTTTGTTTACTCCCTGACTATCATGAACCTCCCTCCCACCCCCGTGGGAAAATATTTTTATTGGGAGGCCGTAGAGCTACACAACACACAGAAGCATCACCCTGGAGGAGAGCTAAGACTTTCGGGCTTCATGAGTGTCTTTCCTCCACATTCTCCATTCATGGCCTTATGTGCACGGATACATAATCTCTCCTCATTTAAAAATGCAGGTGCTGTATGAGGGGGCTGCCTCGTTCCTTAGCAAATAGTTTTCTCCTTTTTCCATTCCCTGGTTTAATCCTTCATCCCATTCCGAGGCAAGAAAAGTACTTGGAAGCAATAATCTTGTATTTCCTTCAGATACACACACCCCCAACTAGGTTTCTCCCAATTTTCCTGAAAAGAAGGAACAGACAGAGTTCTCCTTGCTGCTTCAAGGGAGCAAAAAGGAGCCTGAAATTTTTACAATTTCATACATGCATGTAATGTATTCTCATTACTCTGTTCCCCACGCCCTCTCTGAAATCCCACCCCTATTCCTATCTCCTCCCTGTCCCTACCAACCTTTCTCAGGTTCATGACTTCTGACTTTTTTTTATTTTTGAAATTATAATATAAACACATCATTTCTCCTCCCTCCAAACCTGCTTATATACCCTTCCATGCTTACTTTCCAATTCATGGCCTCTTTTCTCATTTATTGTTGTGGCATATATATATATTCCTAAATATAACCTACTCAGTCTGTGTAAATCTTTCTTGTGTGTATGTTCTCAGAGCTGACCATTTGTGATGCATTAATCAGGGTCAACTGTGTGACCAATAGATGGGGTTATTCATTGGAGCCCAACAGAGTCACCAGTCTGTATACAAATGAAGACAATGATTTCCCTCCTTCTTGAATGAATCATTCAGTAGCAAATGGCTTAGCAGTGAGGATTAGGGCCCCCAGAGCCCCACCTCCACCCATGCCTAACTGTTAAAGGGCCCTTTCTTGTACTGAAATTGTGCAAGCATCTGCAGCTGCTGTGAATTTGTGGTATGTTTCCCATCATGCCACCAGCATCAGAATGACTGAGGGATTTGCTAAAAGTCAGTGTTCAAAGACTAACTCCAAACCCATGGAGACTAAGTCTGAGAGAATAGGTCAGAATGTTGATCTGCAGATGATTCTCATCTACACTACAGCTATGACTCCTGGGTGATTACATCACTGTACCTCCAGGGAAGCACACTATGGAGATAAGCAGTTAGTTTGTTTCTCAAAACCTCCCATCACCCTGTTACTGGCATTTAGCACACACTAAGTACTTCCTGGTTAAGTACAGGAGCAGAACAGAGGCTTATAGTCGTATAAGGACATACTTTGGAGGTCAGTCAGGAACATACATATAAACATAATAGAAACCAGGCTCTACGGCTTATCAGTGTTTGACCAGGGTCAGGAATGCTTCAAAATTCCCAAAGATACCAAGGAAATATTACTGTCTTATTTTGTTGTGAAGGATAACAGAGTTTAAAGGGCTTAAAGCTATTTTCAATTGAAGCAATCAAGAATGATGAACGTGGAGTAGCAGCGGCCAGCCACAGCAAGGCTTCCAATCAACCAGACTCCACCCTGATACTGGAATGTCTTTTTTCACCATGGTGTTCAGTTTTCTTGCCAGAGCAGAAATTCCCACAGTTGTGGTTATTTTTGCTAAACCAGAAAGGAAAACAGTATTTTTGAGTAAAACAAACAGCTGTTATCAAGGATGGACTAAAACTTACACATACGAGCTTTTTCTCTATTGGCTGGTGTCCTCCATGAACCTCAGCATAGACTAATGTGGCATAGGCCCTGACCATGAATATCCACAAGCTTCGCCGTATATGCATACATGGGAACATATGTATGCATTTATTATCTGTGGGGTGAACTGGAGGGGGGGATCTATAAGGATACAAGAACATAAATCCTGAAGCCCATTTTAGTGATTTATTCTTGTTTTTTTTTTTTTTTTTTTTTTTTGCTGATTTCTCTCCTAGAAGTGCTTCAAGTCAAAGGCACTAGGCCTCTTTCTGAGATAAGAGATGCTAACAACCAAAAGATGATGGCGTTCCAAAGGAAATGTGCAAACTAACAGCGCTGTTCTCTAAGACTTTAACCGCTTCAGCCTCACCGCATGATCTGTGGTCTATAGACTTGGAGGTGTGATCGCCTAGGGGAGGATTTAAAGTGGACACCGGAGGGATCCTTTTCAGTTCAAGTGTGCAGGAAGCTGAGGACTGGGCATTCCCAAGGAGTTCAAGAACAGTCAGGCTACACAGTTGAGTTCCAGGGCTACAGCATGACACCCTTTCTCAAATAAATATTCTTTTCGGAAGAATTTCATTAAATCACATGATTAAAAACCAGATTTATTTGTTTCTTCATGCTTGAACATCCATGGAAAGGAAATAAGGAATAGTATTTTGAGAAGGTCACAGCACCCAAGTGCCTCTTATTTCTGTTTTGGGGGAAAGGGATAAGAGTGTGAGGGCAGATGGAGACCTCACTAGGCGGTTGTGGGGTTGGAGCCAAACACATCAAAAAAGAATCCGGTCTATGGCCAAGGGTAAAGAAGAGGCGCCAAGGCTGTGTTTGAATAGGTGGAGAGTCATGAGGTCTAAGGGCAGAAAGGAGACCCAGTGAGGAAGCTGAATTCTCAGCTATCCTGGCCTCCAGCTGCTCCTCTAGTCTGTGACTCGCTCAGGCCACACCCAGTGCCTGCACCACCCGCGGTTTTCTGAGCGTAGCTGGAGTTTTCCTTTGAGAACTGGAGAAACGAGGACGTATGAATGACCCCCTCGCCGGGGACGAGATCCGGGGGAGATCCCGGGGGCGCGCCGGGTGCACTCCGCGCGCGGTGGGGTGTGGGCCACCCTTGGATCCCCGCGCCCTGGATCCCGCCCTGGCTGGGACCAACGAGGACCTTTCCGCAGCAAGTGGGGACGTGAGATCGCGAACGCGAGAGAATCTGGATTGCCAGTCCTGGGTCAGAGAGAAAGTGCTCTTTCTTCTGCACCCCGAGAGGTGGTTGGGAACACCAGCGGACCCTGCTTGCGCAGAGCTGGAGGATAGCGAGGACTTTCCTCCGAGGATTGGAGACTACCGCGATTCCGAACCAAGCCCGAAGCTTTCCCGCAGGCGGATTGCCACGGCTCCCAGATTCCAGCCCGGGGACCCCGCAGCCACACCCAGATCGGTGTTGGTGCGGGTCGTGGATTACCAGGTGACGCAGGAGGTGCTGCAGACAGCGTGGACCAAGGGGCATATGACTACGAGGACCGAGGAGCGCTCGGTGACCGCAGTCACCTTTCGCACCCAGAGTGAGTGACAAGGTTTGTGGGGCCCCGACAGAACGGGGCCCCGGCAGAACCTGGATGTACCCCGCCTTGCTACGGGAGGATAATTCGTCGCCAAGGACCCGAACCTGAGAAATGTTCCAGGGCTGTGAAGGCGAGAAAATGCTCAAAGAACCAAGCAGCCTTAGACTTCCTCGGTGGCGCCAGTGTCTCTCAGTCGTTTAAGAGAACAAAAGGTATTTTTACATTGGCGGCAGACCTGAGTTTGAAAGCGCAAAGCCTTAGTTCACTTGTTGGCGTTTTTTGCGAAGTAACTCCTATTGCTTGTCTGCGTCTCTCTTTTCCTGTTGAGCTCCCAAAAGCGGAAGTAAAGTTTGAAGTCCGCTCTCTATAGGATGTGTGTGACGTGTGAAGTGGGTGCAGAGAGGTTTGCTTTGAAAGCCTTAAGAACTTTTGTTGTTGTTGTTTAATATATAGAAGTAAAAAAAAAAAAAAAAAAAGAAACAGGAAGTGAAGCAAAAACGTTTCTAGGTACTCTGTGTTGGTGTGCAGCTTATACCCCTGTCCTTCATATTTCCGTGTTAAGAAGAAAAGGAGTAAGGGAAAGAAAGACCGGTGTGGGAGGGTGGGTTTTTTTGGGAGGGGACTGGCCTGAGCTTTGAGGGTAAGATGCCATTTAACAGGGCTTTATCCCAGAGGACATCTAACCCAGTTTCCTGTTTAATAAGTAAGGTAGATATTCTGTATGCAAAATGTCATAATTGGTTATATGCCCCATTCTTATTTTTTAAAATTAAATTTATTTATTTTACATCCCGAGCGCAGTTTCCTCTCCCTCCGTCTCCTCCCATTACCCCCGCCCACCATCCACTCCACCTGTTTCTGTTCAGAAAGAAATATGCCCTATTCTTATCCATAGTTTTTAACGACTAAGATTTCTAATTAAGACTGAATTGACAACAACTCTGTTGCTTTTTAAAGTCTAGTTTTATTTTTATTATCTTCAATTAGATGTACGTGTACGTGGTTATGTATGTGCATGTGAGTGCTGGTAGGTAGGTGCCTGGAGGCCAGAGCTCCTTGGGATTAGTGCTATAGGAAATTGAGAATTGTGGAATTGAGTGTTGGGAACCAAACTTGGTCCTCTGCAAGAGAAGTCTGCACTCTTGACCACGGAGGCCCCTCTGCAAACCCTTCCCTGTGTCTAAAATGATCTAAGGCTAACACTCGGTCTTTTAATATATATTCCCTTTGTCATAGACATTATCATTAAAAAAAAACTTTATTATTTTATTTATGTGAGTATTTTGCTTGTACGTACATCTGTGCACCGCTAGTGTGCCGGATGTCTTACAAGTCAGCGTTGGATCCACTGGAATTGGAGTCAGAGATGGTTGTGAGCCACTGTCTGGGTGCTGGGTATTGAACCTGGGTCTTTTGCAAGAGCAGCAGGTGCTTGTAGCCACTGAGGCACCTCTCCAGCTCCACATCATTATTGTTTTTAGTATTGGGACTTAGTTTGGAACTCTGAGGAGCAAAACAAAGCTCTTAGAAAGAGGTTGAGGGGGAGAGGGCTTGACTTGACCCTATGAGAGGGGTGTTTGGTAACAGATCAGTAACAAAGGAGAGAGGCTCTGCTTTTGGGGGTGAAGCTTGAACAGCTGCTCTTGTCCCAGTCCTTCCAGCTGTCTTCAGTTAGAGCTTGAATAGCCTTCAAGCCATCATTTTATCCACCTCTTCTATTCTGCCTGGCCAGATAGCATCCTTCTTTTACAGATGAGCTAAGCTGGGCCTAGAGGTCACATAGCTTGTGGAGATCATAACCTAGTGTTTGCATATGCTTACTAAGTAGACAAGAAATGTGATCATCCCCCTACTAAAGATTCGTGGATGAAGTTTGCTGGGTCTTACTTCTAGGAATCTATATAGGCCCAACCAGGAGAATTTGAGTTCTAGGCCAGCCTGCTACACAGGGAGATCCTGTCTCAAAAGTGGAGATATCTGAGGGCACCATGGGTTTCTAAGGCAGGTTTAGAAAAAGTATGAGAGTGGAATCCCTGCATCCTGTAAGGCCTGTTCACTGGGGTTCACCACTGGCCCTTCTCAGGCCTGGGAGAGCTTCCCTTGAGGAAGGACATTAGTCCTTGAGCTTATTCACAGATCTGTTGAGTAGTTGGAAAACGTGATGTTAGCCCACTAATAGATTCTCCTTTTCCAGAAATTCTTCGTGGCTACTTTGTAAGTTTAATCATGACTTGTAAGTGGCCTCTCTGTACTTGTTGGATTGGTCCTAGGAGATTGAATGGATACAAGAAAAATAACCCTCATTTGCAATGACCCAGAACAGTAGCATCCTTCAGCTCTCAGAAGGCAGGCTCTGGAGTTTTGTGGCTCATACCAACCCTTCATTAACTAGTAACCTTGGGTAAAGTGCCTAATCTCTGTCTATATTTGTTAAGTGTGGGTAATAAACGCTGAGCTTTCTGGGTAGGATTTAGTTAAAATACTTAGAATACTGCCTGGCATGTAATAATACATGCTCAATAACAACTCCCAGGAGGACTAGTGTAGTTGTTATCATTTAACAGACTTTTCTCCTAAGCAGGACTCAGTTTTTTATTTAATAATATAGTATAGAAGCAAAAAAAAAAAAACAAACAACAATGAATAAAGAAAACTGAACTAGAAGATTATATATATATATATATATATATATATATTATATATATTGGACAGGGTCTTCGTCTTGCTATGTAGTCTTGACTGGCCTGGGAATCTTTATGTAAATCAGATAGACTTCAGATCTGCCTGCCTCCCAAGTGCTGGGACTAAAGGCATGTGCCATCACACCCCACATTGGAAAATCATTTTTAAGCTACTTTACTAACCCCCTGCCCCCAGTTAGCTATCTGCAACATGTTTACAGGTTTAAGACAGATGTCACATTGAAAGCAGAAAGTAGTTGCTGAACTGTCTTGATTTGCCTTACAGGTGAAGAACACTTTCTATTTCAAAAGTGTCTCGGGAAGAGCATCCGAACTTGTCTCCAGTACTAAGGAATCTCTCAGGATGACCGGGTCTCCGCTCTTTGACTTAATCTCTACCTCACAGAAAAACAAGTTCATCTAAAATTCTCTTTGTTAGATAAATTGCATCAAAGACTCCCAGATGCCCATCTGAGCATGTTATGACTGAAACAAATGTCAAAGCCACATAACCACCATGGATTAGGCCAGTGTCTACCTCTTTTTTTTATTAGTATGTATTTTTAATTTTTTTGAGACAGTGTCTCACTGTGTATCCCAGGCTTACTTTGGACTTGGTGTCTAACCTGTGGTGATTGAACTTGAAATCTTCCTCAGCGTCTCACATACTGGGATGACAGTGTGTGCCAGAATGCCTGACTGCCACCTCTTTTTAACCCATTT
>CABHPQ010132357.1:0-18785 GCA_902168405.1 Peromyscus aztecus | reverse complement strand
CCTCACACAGCCATAAGGGGGCGCTATCACGAGCGGCGCCAGGCCTGGCCTAGAAGGGGCGGGGATGGAGTTCCCTGGTGGGCTCAGAGCCAGAGATGGGAATAGAACGGGAGAAGGGGAGCCTGGGTGGGTTGAGGTGGGGGTAAAAGCGGAGTGTAGAGAAAACCAATCAGACCTAGGAACCCGGAGAGGAGGGACTGTGGCGAGACTTGAGGGATGCCTCAGTTTAGACAGGGAATGCCAAGGGTCTAGGGTAGTTTTCTGGTGTCTCCTGTGGCAACCTGGCTATGGTCCCAAAGCCTTTGCACCTGTTGTAAGGTGAACACGAAATCCACCTCTTCCCAGGATGGCCCCAGCTGTGCCCGGCCGCAGGAGGCGCTGCTTTCCTCGCTTGATCTGCCGGGGCATCTTTCCGAAGGATGCCCCTCAAATAGGGGTTGGGTGGGGCCCTCCTCCCTCAATTGCAGACTGGGTGGGAGCAGATGAATGAGACACAGAACCAGGCTTTGGGAAGTGGGTCAAGCTTGTTCCGTTGGTATTGAAAAGGGGTGACCCTACTTTTGTTTTTTCTCTTTTAATGACCGTTCTGTGTAGACCAAAGCTGGTCTGGAACTCGCCATGTAGGCCAGGCTGGCTTTGAAATGATCATTCTTGTGTAGTTTCTCAAGTACTGGGTTTACAGGCGTGAACTGCCCTCCCCAGCTATCATCCCACTTATTCCACACAGACTCTAAGGAGCCATTCTTTCCGGTCATTTCTAGGGCAACTTGAAGCTTGGGAGATTGTTAGGGTGGACAGAATAAAGGTAATCTCTCTTCAGGAAGTCAGAAGTGGAGTCTTCCAGGGACTCCCTATGTCTGGGAAACCTCAATTTGGGGGATCCCTTTTAAAGATCACAAGAGTCTGACAGCCAAGAAAGACTCAATTCTGGGGCTTCGAGTAAAGCCTCTCTCGGAAGGGAGCCCACTGATCAAACTCAACCACCTCCAATCCATAGGAACTTGGAGTTTCACTCCCAGCCAGGAGGACTGAACCCCGTGTATCAGAAAATTGCAGCTCACAACTCCAAAGCTGTTCCTGGGGTGGGGGGAACAGCTAGAGCTCATGGGGTAAATCCCAGATCCCCTGCAACCCTCTAGGGTGGAAGGTGCGTCGGGGATGTGTCCCCCGTCGCGCGCCCCAGGGTGTTCACAACCTGAGCCACACCCCACAGATGAGGGGTTCCCCCACACCCCCGTCAAGGAGAGCCCCCAGTCCCCATCATTCCTATCCCCGAAGCCCTGTACCTCATGCGCTGCAGCCCCAACGCCATGGCTCGCCCTTCGCAGTTCCTGAGCCCTCGATGCCCCGCGCCCCCTCCCCGAGCCGTGTGAGCCCCCTCCCCAGCTCCGCCCCTGCCATGCCATTGGCTACTTCTTGCCCAGCCCGCGGCTCTGATTGGAAGGTGGGCTTGTTACTCCCAAGGAGGAGGAGGGACTAAAGGAGAAGTCTTGGAACTCCAAGGGGGTGGGGGAATCCTGTGTAATGCACACTCCCACCCCCCCAGCCACGCCCCTGCCGCAGACTTCCTCGGGCGTCCCGAGCCCGCCGGGCGTGATTTCCCTCCAGTCTCTGAACTCCCATCCCGTGCACTTCTGAACCATCCGGATTCACTCTGCTCTCTGCGTCCCACCGCTGTCTCTCCCTCTATTACCACCACCCACAGTCGGGCCCCTCCACTCCCACTCTTTTCAACCCCACATCCTTTCCCCCCTGTCCCTTTCTTAACGTACCAAGTCCCCATCTCTCCTCTCCACCTTTAACTCATCTCCCCCCGTGTTCCACAGCCCCCTGCTTTGCCATATCCCTGTCACTCCATTGTGTGACCCAACTCTGGACCCCCCCTCCCCGCCCTGCCCCGGTCCTTCCTTGTCCACCCCACCCTGACCCTGTGGCCTCTCTTAACTCCCTGTTCAGGTTCCCGCGGATGAATAATTAAGCTTCTGTCAAGTAAATATGCTTTAGCTCCATCACACCCACTTGTAAAGGGAACAGAGAAACGATTAGAGAGACGTGCGCAGTGACCACGGACAGGTGGAAGGCGGTACAGCGGGGTAAGGAAGGACGTTCCTGTGTGGGCTGGAGAGGGGGTGGGGCACTGGTGGACACGGGTGCAGGAGCAGTGTTCCTTCCGCATGCAGGCTTGGGCACACTCTACACTGCGGTAGAAATGGCTTTACTGTTTCTGAGTTATTGGGCAAGCTCCGTCTCAGGATCTTTGCACACGCTCACTTTAGAGTGCTTTTCCTCGCAGTTAGAGGGTTGATTTAGTAGTTAAAATCACTTGCTACCAAGCCTGATGACGAGCGTTCAATCCCCAGGACCCACATTGTGGAAGGAGAAAACCAATTCCAGAAAGTTGTCCTTTGACCTACACACACACACACACACACACACACACACACACACACACAGTAATAGAAAGATTAAAAACAATTGTTTTCCTCTAGAAATCTACATAACCCAGGGACCTACTTAGCTCCCCCCTCCTCTTCTCCATCTTCCTCCTCCTTCCTCTCCTCCTCTACATTTTAGAGATAGGGTATCCTAGGCTGGTCTGGAACTCACTATATAGTGAAGGCTGGCCTTGAACTTCTGATCCCCCTGTCTTCACCTTCCAAGTGCTGGGATTACAGGTGTGCACCACCATGCCCAACTTGTATGCGATTTTGTTTCAGTCGATTTTACTTGAATAAGGCTGACTTATCCCCGGCCTCAGCAAAATCCAGACTGAGCTGGAGCCACAGTGATTATTGGTTTAGGGAAGACATGTGTTCTCACCTAGTCCAGTGAGGACGAACTTTGAGGACTTTGCTGCAGTTGTTAGGAGAGGGAGTTTCTTTTCTTTTCTCATTGTTTTATTGCATTTAGGGCACAGAGGATTGAATTTAGGGCCCAACTCAAGCAGAGCCATGTCCCCAAACCCTCAGAGGGGGATTCTTGGCAGATACTCTACCACTGAGCCACACCCCAGCCCCTCACTGGGGGATTCTAGGCAAGAGCTCTCCCACTGACTCTGAGCTCCACTGTTCTTTTTAGAATTCTGGCCCACAGAGCAGCTACCCTATGTGTGTACTATATTTCACAGTAATAAAAAGATGTTGAAAAAGCAGTTATCATTGAGGAGCTCTGAGTTGCCCGGAGGTAAGAACTGAAAGCAGAGAGCAAGGATCCTCAAAATAGAATTCGCAGGGCTGTGGCAGGGGTGGGGGGCACTCTGAAGTGTTACCATAGTCCTTTTCTTTTTCTTTTTAGCCATCGGCCTCCGAGGGCAAAGCTATTTCCTGACACCGGTACGGTGCTGCTGCTTCGCTCTTCTCCCCGGTGAACACTGACAGTCATGGGGTGACAGAGCTGCTCTGATATTGAGGGGTTGGTTGTGCTTTGTTATAGTAACTTAAGTTTTAAATAATTCCATGCTTTTATATTAACTCCCTTTTAACTTTTCTTTTTTCTTCTTTTTTTTTTTTTTTGAGACAGGGTTTCTCTGTGTAGCCCTGGCTGTCCTGGAACTCACTTGGTAGCCCAGGCTGGCCTCGAACTCACAGAGATCCGCCTGCCTCTGCCTCCCAGTGCTGGGATTAAAGGTGTGCACCACCACCGCCCAGCTCACTTTTAACTCTTCTTATCCCCTCTTGCTCTTGCTAACTCCTATCCCTTTCCCAGCTAGCCCCTTCCTACTTTCATGTCTTTTTTCAAGGGGGGAGTGGGGGGCAGGTCCTGTGCAGGTAGCCACGGCGGCTGTGTATTCATGATTGTAATGGCCACGTCATATCCAGAAGACAGGATTTGGGGCTCTCTTCCCTATCTTCCGGTCCTTACAGCTTTCCAGTGACCCACAGATTGAGAACTGATGTTGTAGAGGATGACTTTGAACTCCTGATCTTTCTGCCTTTGGCCCTCAAGGGCTGGGAGTGGGCCACCATGCCCAACTTCTCTATTTCATATGGCCCACTTTAGAAGTCCTCAACACTTTGAAAGGATGTCAAGGAGTTTGGTGGAGCCAAACCCCCTTTTCTTTGATGTTTCCTTGGTCTTGGAGAGAGGTGATGGAGACGTCTTGTTTAGTGTTGAGCATCATCCAGTCACTCATCCTCAGAGATCTGGCCATGTATACGTCTCTGCTCTAACTGCTGCCGGCTTCCAGAAGAGGTCTATCTGGCCAAGGCTGAGAGCTGCATTAGTCTGTGGACACAAACAGAGATGTTTAGAAGGCAGTTTGACTCCACGTTTATCTAGGAAACCATCAGTAGTAGAGTCCCCGTGGAGCCCATGACTCCCTTAGCTGTAGATTTTTGGCCAGGTTTACAGTACCAGACACGAAACCCCTTTGTGTGGCTCAGGCCACAGATCCAATCAGAAAGCAGCTGGTTCCACTTGAACATTTTGTGGCACTAACTACTACGCCAGGGCACATGCCTTGCTTTGCAGGCCAGTATTGTAGCATGCAGGACCCACAGCTGGGTGAGATCACTGATGACATTCCCCCCTCAGCGGCCTCCACCGCACCTTCCAGAACTGTGAACCCTAGCCAGCGGGAAGCAAACAGCCAGATCACTTTCAGCTTGATTTCTCTGTGTCTTCTGCAGCAGGGTCTGACTGGTTAAGAGCAATGACAAGTCTGTATCATTTTGGGAGCTTTTAGAGGCTCCAAGACCAACCTCTAGGACACCTAGGGAGGTATCCTGCACCTGGCATTGGGATTTTCATTAAAAACCCCATGACTTCTGGGAGCAGCACGGTCCACCATGCAGGGCATCTGTCCAAACTTCTTTTTGGGAGTGAGAGTGTGTGTGTCATTTTTGCTTAGGCTGGTCTTGAACTCAAGTTGTAGAGTAGTGGTTCTCAACCTTCCTAATGTGACCCTTTAATACAGTTCCTCATGTTGTGGTGACTTCCAGCCATAAGATTATTTTAGTTGCTACTCCACAACTGTGATTTTGTCACTGTTGTGATTTCTGTGAAAGGGTCATTTGACACACAAATGGGTCGTGACCCACAGATTGAGAACTGATGTTGTAGAGGATGACTTTGAACTCCTGATCTTTCTGCCTTTGGCCCTCAAGGGCTGGGAGTGGGCCACCATGCCCAACTTCTCTATTTCATATGGCCCACTTTAGAAGTCCTCAGCACTTTGAAAGGATGTCAAGGAGTTTGGTGGAGCCAAACTTACAAACAATGGAGCCCTAACTAAGCCTGGTCCGCCCTCTGGTGGTGGGAGTTGGGATGACTCTGCAGATCCCTGTGTCCTGTCTATTTGGTAGTGAAATATTTATATACATACTTTACATATTTTTAGTGGATTGATTGTACATTTTAAGATTTTTTTTCTGGAGCTAAGGACTGAACCCAGGGCTAGGCAAGCGCTCTACCACTGAGCTAAATCCCCAACCCCTCATTTTAAGTTTTTTTTTTTTTGGTGTGTGTGGCGGGGGAGATGGCTCAGTGGTTAAGAGCACTGGCTGCCCTTCCAGAGGGCACGGGTTCAATTCCCAGCACCCACATGGCAGCGCACAACTGTCTGTAACTCCAGTTCTACTAGGGGATCTGATACCCTCACACAGAGTATATACAGGCAAATCACCAATGTACATAAAATGAAAAAATTATTAAAAGTATTTTTTGGGGGATGCTGGAGCGATGTCAGCTGATAAAGGTACTTGACACTAAGCATGCCTACCTGAGTTTTATACCTGGGACCCACAGGTTGAGAGAGAACGGAGTCCTGCAATTCATCTTCTGACCTCTACATATGATCTCTCTCTGTCTCTCGTCTGTCTGTCTGACTCTGTCTCCCTCTCTTTCTCATACACACACACACACACACACACACACACACACACACACACACACACAAATAAATGTAACTAAAAATTTCCAGTTTTTTAAAGCTAGTATTGTGTGTGTGTGTGTGTGTGTGTGTGTGAAAGAGACAGAGACACAGAGACAGAGACAGAGAGAGAGAGACCGACTCACTGTGTATCTCAGGCTGGCCTGTAACTCTCCAGCATCCTGCCTCTGCCTCTGAGTGCTGGGACCATGGTCATGCACCGTCACACCTAGGTTCACATTACATTTTAGTAAACTCACCGCAATGTCATTGATGAGAACTAGTTTAAGCCTTTCCTGTCGTGTGATTGAATCTCATGTTTCTCTCTGAGGGAGCTATGGCAGTCCTCATGCTTTGTGAATCCTCTGAGAATAAACGGTGACACAACACCACACTATCTTGATTCCGAATATTTTCTTTCAATTTTTTTTTGAGATAGTCTCCTTTTCTAGCTCAGGCTGTCCTGGAACTCAGAGAGATTCTCCTGCCTCTGCCTCCTGAACCCTGGGATTAAAGGCGTGCATGATCATGCCCGGCTCATGCACGAACACCAATCCCTCCCCTCCCCCAGCATGCACATCCCAACACAAACATAGTGGTCAGAGGACAACTATGAGGAGTTGATTCTCTCCTTCCACCGTGTGGGTCCCCAGGGATCCAACTCACCCCTTCAGCCTTGCCATCAGGCACCCTCACCGGCTGAAACATTTCACCAGTCTCTGAACACTGTCATGTGCAGTTCTTTTTTTTTTTTTCCCCAGACAGGGTTTCTCTGTGTAGCTTTGCGCCTTTCCTGGAACTCACTTGGTAGCCCAGCCTGGCCTTGAACTCACAGAGATCTGCCTGGCTCTGCCTTCCAAGTGCTGGGATTAAAGGCATGCACTGCTGCCACCACCTCCACCACCACCACCACCACCACCTGGCAGCCTGCTTTCTTTTTTTTTTTTTTTTTTTGGTTTTTCGAGACAGGGTTTCTCTGTGTAGCTTTGTGCCTCTCCTGGAGCTTACTTGGTAGCCCAGGCTGGCCTCGAACTCACAGAGACCCGCCTGCCTCTGCCTCCCGAGTGCTGGGATTAAAGGCGTGCGCCACCAATGCCCGACCCCTGCTTTCTTATAGAACCCAGGACCTCCAGCCCAGGGATGGTACCACTCACAATGGGCTGGGCACTCTCCCATCAATCACTAATTAAGAAAATGCCTTACCATGGGCCTAGGAGAGCTGGCTTTGCCCATTACCTGAGGGGAGTGGTCCCAGTGGCCCACACCGACCAGCTCAGCTATCACCTAGACCCACATCCTGGGCCTTGGGTTGGCCTACTCCAACATCTACCCCATCGATGACCTGCTGGAGTGTGTGAAGGGACTGGTCCTGAGGAGCAATAACCATAGGATCTCCATGACTTGGGGCAACAGCAGATATCTGAGAAGAGTTTCAGTAGGGTCCAGTGATGGTGGTGTGGCAGAGGCCTTGAACCAGACAGATGATTCATTGTAGTGAGTATTTTGCAAGTGGGGCTGATTGAACCAAAGGGTATACTGTGTGACGTGCCACTGGGATCAATGAAGAGGTGTAGGAAAGACGGAGGAGGGAGATTCTTAAAAAATTTTTTTGGGGGGCGTCTTTTTGAGGGGCATACTGCAGGGGTGAGGGGTAGATATGGAAGGACTGGGAGGTGAGTGGGATTGGGGTGCATGATGTGAAATTCCCAAAGAATCAATAAAGAATTATGTGTAGTTGAAAGTTTTTCTGTGTCCCACCTGGTCCCACAGCCACTCGGACCCAAGTAAACACACAGAGGCTTATATTACTTACAAACTGTATAGCCTAATGGCTCAGGCTTCTTGCTAGCTAGCTCTTACAACTTAACTCAGCCCATTTCTATTAATCTATGCCTTTCCACATGGCTGTGGAGTTACCGGTTTGTGGACATCTTGTTGCTTCTTGGGTGGTGGGCTGGCGTCTCCCTATTCTTCTTTCTTCTCTCTCCAGTTTGAATATCCCACCTAACCTTATTCTGCTTTACCATTGGCCAAACAGCTTTATTTATCAACCAATCAGAGCAACACATATTCACAGCATACAGAAAGACATCCCACAGCACCTCCCCTTTTCTGTCTAATCAAAAATGAAGGTTTTAACTTTAATATAGTAAAACTACATATAACAAAACAGTTATCAAGCAAGAACTACAATTACAATATCTAGTCTGTTTATATTTGGCAAAATTAGAAAATATTTTACTATTTATTCTATTTTTGTGAGTCTAAAGTTTTATATCTAATTTTTTTTTGAGACAGGGTTTCTCTGTGTAGCTTTGGAGCCTTTCCTGGAACTCATTCTGTAGCCCAGGCTGGCCTCAAACTCACAGAGATCTGCCTGCCTCTGCTTCCTGAGTGCTGGGACTAAAGGCATGTGCCACCACTGCCCGGCTTACATCTAATTTATCTTTTATCATGACTAAGGAAAGCTATAATTATAACTATCTAGTCTTCAACTCCATCAAAGACCCCAGAAGGATATAATATTACCTAAGTAAACAGGAAGTGCATTGTAAGCAACTTCCAAAATTCTAGACATGATAGAGACATCTGGCTGCCTGGACAGTCACCCAAAGTTCCTCTGTAATGTTGGGGCATCTATCTTCAGCCTACAGGCCTAGAGACTCTGGAAGACTTTTTAGTGAGGCAGGAAATTTGAAGGATTGTCTTGTCTATTGACAAAGTTCATCAGTCATTTCGCCCTGTGTCCTGCAGAATGTCTAGCAGTTTCCTCTGTGAAGCAGGAAACTTAAGGACCATCTTGCCCTGTTTTGGCAAAGTTCAGTGGTCATTTTCCCATGGGTTCTGCATGTCCAGTTTATACAACATACTGTCAGGCAGTTCAGGCAAGAGCAGCTTCTTGCCCAAATGGCTAACTTTTGTCATAAAGAAAAGCAAACTCAATATGGAGTTTTTTTGATGCCCATCATCTTCTCTGAAGTAGATTGGTGCTGCAAGGAACAGATATGCCTCAATGTCCAGAGAAGTCAGAGTTCTTCAAGTATTTTAAATGTCATATCCTGTAGGTCTTTGAAGTGTTTGAAGATTACCTACCTAATTGAAATATATCTATGTATACCTAGAAACTTAACTAACATGACTATAATTTGATTATTATAAATGATGAATTATTAATCTGTGTTTCTTAATTTTACATTACAATTTTAAATGAGTTGTATAAACATAATACCTTAATCAAGAGTAGAAATATATATACACAGTATAACAAAATTAACTTTAAATTGGTATCAATAAACTAAAATCCCAATCCAGCAGTCACACAGATGGCCCTCCTTAAATGAAATGGGCCACACACCAAAACCCCAAAGTCACAAATCTGAGAAAATGTCAAGGGTTGGGGAGGGGTGGGAAGGAGGTGAGGGTGAGAGAGGGGGTAACCAGAATGCATCATACACATGCACAAAAGTGTCAAAGACCTTCAACTAATAAAACACATTAAACACATGGTTTGTGCTACTGTCCAGCTGCTGTTCATGCTAACAGAACTGTGGATAATGTTTAAACACACTTTTGCCTGTGACATCTAGAAAGGGCATTGTTTCCTTGTTATAGGGTAACCCCATTTATACTATTTACATATATGTCTATGTGTGGTTTTTTGGAAGGTCATGCAATAAGTAGCTGTCTACATGGCATTTTCAAAGGACTTCAGTGTTAGTCATCCCTGCCCATACTCCATCATCTACCCTGCCCTCTGACTTGACCCATTTAGTCCTTCTTTCTCTATTACTGCCTATTTGTTGGGGAATATTATTTTAAGTGTGTTACTTTTGTTTATGTTGCATTGTTTAACTCTGTGAAGCTGTGTTACTGAGCATGTCTAGAACACCTGATGGTCTAATAAAGAGCTGAGCAGCCAATGGCGAGGTAGGAGAAAGTATAGGTGGGACTGACAGGCAGAGAGAATATACAGAAGGAGAAATCTGCAAGGAGAGGAAGTAGACAGAGAAGGAGGAGGAAATCAGGGGCCAGCCACCCAGCTACATAGCAAGCCACAGAGTAAAAGAATAAGATTTACAGATATAAGAGAATGGGAAAAGCCCAGAGGCAAAAAGTAGATGGGATAAGTTACAGAAAGCTGGCAAGCAACAAGCTAAGCTAAGGCCAAGCATTTATAATGAAGAGTAAGCCTCCATGTGTGAGTTATTTGGGAGCTTGGTGGCGGGCCCCCAAAAGAGTAAAAACAAACAACACCTTTTCTTTATACCATCTGCATTCGATCTCCCCTCCCTTGAAAGTCTGCCCATCTCTTACTGTTTTCCTGACTTCTATGGGCAAACACACACATCTGAAGATTAAAGCTAGCACCTACATATGAGAGGCAACATGTGTCTTTATGGGTCTGGGTTACTTCACTCAGGATCATTATTATTTTTGAAACAGGGTATCAAGTAGCCCTGGCTGGCCTCTAACTCATTGTACAGATAAGGGTGTTGGATCTCTGATCCTACCTTCACCTCCCAGAGTGCTGACGTTGCAGCCATGTACCACTGTATCCAGTTTTGATGCCTCGTGGATGCAATCCAGAGCCTCTTGCATGCTGGGCGAGTGCTCCATCAACTGAGCCACATCCCCAGCCCTGATTTTGCTAATCCTTGAAGCTGATGCCTAGCCTAAGTGATGATGGGGTTTTAATTGTACTCTTTTACTTTTTGAAGATTTATTCATGTTGGTTTCATGTGTATAAGCGTTTTGCTTGCGTGTGTGTCTGTGGTCCACATATGTGCCCTGCTGGAGGAAGCCAGAAGAGGGCATCAGATCCTCCAGGACTGGAGCTATGGACATTTGTGGGCTGCCATTGCAGATATTGGGAGCTGAACCAGGTTCTTTGCAGAGTAACAAGTTCTCTTTACCACTGAGCCATCTCTCCAACCCCTAATTCTTCTTCTCATAAGTAACTACTGGGGACATTGTTTATTACTCAAAGCACCCTCAGCCCCTCCCCTTCCTATCTTAATCTGGGTGCTGCCTGATGCACCGTTTTTAAGGTGCTCAAGTCTATAGTCCGGCCTGGCCATTGCCCCCATCTTTCATTTGCATCGTGTCAACCATAGTCCAGAGTGTCCACTAGGTGGCGAGCTCATTCTGGCAGCTGAGCCCTGTGTATGGTAGGTGGTGGCACTTACACAGTGTCATTATGAGAGTGGGTGGACAGGGTGACCAGTGTGAAGCCAGCCTCATCTATGCTGTCCCTGGTCCATCTCTAGGGATCAGGAAGTGTCCACTGGCTCTGCCTGACCTCACTATTCTAAACATAGGTTAACCATGAAAAGCAGGGCGTGGTGATTCCCTGGTCACCATCATCTGATGACTGAGATACTAGCAAGTGACTAGCTGATGGGTATGTATACAGCATGGATATGCTGGTCAAGGGGCTGGCTCATGCTCTAGGATGGATAACGGGAGAATATAAGTAAGGAAGCATGTGGGCTTTGCTGCAGGTACAGCTAGTCATCTGCAAACTGCAGCTTGCATTTGGTCACACACTGAAACAAAGTCACCTTAAACTCCCATTAAGACCTCATTAATAGAAAAAAAAGGCCTCATTAATAGAAAAAAACCCTCATTAATCCTGTCACCCCCTTCTCTACCCATTGGTGGCTTATTCAATGTCTGATTCTTTTTCTTTTTTACAATCATAAGTACTTTATGGAGTGATGAATGTACACTGCCAGCATTCTATGTAGATAAGTCAAATCTTGATAAAAATAGTGAGAACCGATGGGTGATGAAGCTTTACAAAATAGAAATGCTTCTGCTTTGACAAAATAGAAGGAAAATAAACCAGTAAGTGGCTAAGCTTAACGCATCATAGATTTAAAATACTATAAGGATTCTCTTACAAAGAAAATCTAGTGAACCATGTGTGAGTGGTGGCCTGAATTTCATCACAAACCAAAATCGTAGACAAGTTCACAGTCTAGTTTACCAATCTGATATAAAGTCTGGATTTCAGGCAGTGTCTAAGTGCCTAGCAGAAAGAAACCAAGTTCAACACCCACCTGCATGAGTGACCCTGTCCAAAAGAGTAGGGGCGTGTCTGTACAATGACCCCACCTCCATTTGCTGATTTACTTCTAAAAGTCAGTCGTTTTTCAGATGATCCCCAAGGCACCTGCAGATGGAAAGGTAGACGACATCACAGGCTTGCTTTCCACAATCCAAGTCGCCAGTGAGTCTTCAGGGAGATTCTGCAGAGATAGATCATCTGTCATTAACACAGAGTCAAGGCTCTGGGGTGGAGTCCCTCGGGAGAGGGAGACTGTTTGGTGCTCAGGTGGGTTCAAGACATCCTGGTTTCTCTGCCCTGCTCAGGCCCAGGAAGCTTCCTTTCATCCAGCGAAGTATTGGGAGATTCAGGGCAGAGTGGGCTGGTCCCTTGGCTACTTGACCTAGGTCCTGGGAGAGGAGAGGAAAGGAGGTGGGCGCTGGCTTAGGGCCATGAAGGAGTCGGCTTGGAGCTAGGTGTATCTGGACAGCCAGGCCTGTGCAGCCAAGATAGAATTGACTGTGTAGAGCGCCCAGTGCAGCGCGGCCCTGGCGTGTGACAGGCCCCAGCATGTGACAGCTGTCATGTGAGCCAGCGTGCTGTGAGAGGGTGGGTTCCGTGCTGCTCGAGGGCACACACAGGAATGCCCCTCTGGGAGCTTGCAGGTCTTTCAGGGCCACCTCCAAGGCACCCGTGTGGGTGATGACTCCGGACAGCGGAGAGAGCGCCCTGGATGCCTGGGCTTCTGGAGAATGCTGTCCGGGCCTTTTGGGAGGGTTGTATGGCCCAGCAGGGATGTTTCCAGGGCATCTGCGTTTGATAGTTCTCACAGGAGATCGTAGGTGGGGCCTTCTGTCCTCGACACAACGTTTTGTGTGCTGGGACTCTCTTGCCCAGTGTTGTTTTGCTCGGGTAGACTCAGGTATGTCCCTTCCTCTCTCTCTGGCGGGAGGTGGCCTCGCCCTCCTCTTCTCTTCAAGGTGGCCCCTTCCATTGTGGCATCTGCAGGAGGAGCCACCCAAGCTGTGCGGATCCATCCTTGGTCTCCCAGCTCCCCTGCTGGTGGGCAGAAATGAAAAGTCTGCCTACGGTAGCTCTGTAGTAGAGTTTGAGATTAGGGATGCTGGGTTCTTCCAGCAGTTTTATTGTACAGGATAGTTTTAGCTATCCTGGGTTTTTTGTTTTTCCATATGAAGTTGACTATTATTCTTTCAAGGTCTGTAAAGAATTGTGTTGGAATTTTGATAGGGATTGCATGGAATCTGTAGATTGCTTTTGGTAAGATGGCCATTTTTATTATGTTAACCCTACAGATCCATGAGCATGGGAGATCTTTACATCTTCTGATATATTCTCCAATTTCTTTTTTCAAAGACTCGAAGTGCTTGTCATGCAGGTCTTTCACTTGCTAGGTTAGAGTTACCACAAGGTATCTTATATTATTTGTGACTATTGTGAAGGATATTGTTTCCCTGATTTCTTTCTAAGCTTTTTTATCATTTGTATATAGGAGGGCTACTGATTTTTTGAATTAATCTTGTATGCAGCTACTTTGCTAAATGTCTTTATCAGCTGTAGGAGTTTCTTAACTGTTATTTCCATTATTTCTCTGTTAAGTTTCTGTCTGGCAGACCTGTCCTTTGATGAGAGTGGAGTGTTAAAGTCTCCCCCAATTAATGTGTAGCGTTCAATATGTGAATTTAGCTTTAGTAATGTTTCTTTTACAAATGTGGGTACCCTTATATTTGGGGCATAGATATTCAGAATTGAGACAACATCTTAGTGGATTTTTCCTTTGGTGAATATGAACTATCCTTCTCCATCTCTTTTGATTAATTTTAGTTTGAAGTCTATTTTGTTAGATATTAGGATAGCTATATCAGCTTGTTTCTTTGGTCCATTTGATTGGAAAACCTTTTTCCAACCTTTTTCTTTCAGGTAACATCTGTCTTTGGTGTTGAGGTGTGTTTTCCATATGTAGCAGAAGGATGGATCCTGTTTTCATATCCATTCTGTTAGCCTGTGTGTTTTAATTGATGGATTGTGTCCATTGATATTGAGAGATATTAATGACCAGTGATTGTTAATTCCTGCTATTTTTTTTGTGTATTTCCCTCTGGTGTGGGATTATCTATTGCCTGTGTTTTTGTGGGTGTAGCTAATTTCCTTGGGTTGGAATTTTCCTCCTAGTACCTTTGTAGGTTTGGGTTTGTGGATAGGATTGATTAAATTTGACTTTGTCATGAAATATCTTGTTTTCTCCATCTATGGTGACTGAAAGTTTTGCTGAGTAGTTAAGACTCCTAGCAATGGTGGAGAAGGTACTTAAATTAGCCTTCCCCTGTACTCAGATTGGTGATTACCCTAATTGTCATCATAGAATCTATATCCAGTGACTGATGGAAACATGCAAAGACCCACATCCACCACTTGGCCGAGCTCCTAGAGTTCAGTTGAAGAGAGAGGGGAGGGACTAGAGGAGCAAAGGGAGCCAAGATCATGATAGGAAAAACCAAAGATAGCTGACCTAAGCTAGTGGGAGCCTGCAGACTCTGTACTGACAGCTGGGGAGCCTGCATGGGACTGAACTAGGCCCTCTGAATGTGGGTGATAGTTGTGTGGCTTGATGTGTTTGTGGGACCCCTGGCAATGGGACCAGGACCTATCCTGGTCCATGAACTGGTGTTTAGAGCCCCTTCCCTATGGTGGGATGACTTACTCAGGCTTGATGCAATGGACAGGGGCTTAGTCCTGTCTCAGCTTGGTATGCCAGCTGGTGTTGACTACCCAAGGGAGGCCTTACCCCCTGGGGGGGTGGGATAGGGAGGAGGTGGGAGGAATGGGACAAGTGGAGGAGGGGGAACAGTGGTTGGTATGTAAAATGAAAAAAATTTAAATAAGAAAAGTTTTGCTGGGTCTAGTAGTCTGGGCTGGCATCCATGGTCTGCAAAATGTCTATCCAGGACCTTCTGGCTTTTAGAGTCTTCATTGAGAAATCAGGCATAATTCTGATAGGTCTGCTTTTATGTTACTTGGCCTTTTTCCTTTGCAGCTTTTAATAATCTTCTTTATTCTGTATGTTTAGTGTTCTGATTATTATGTGGCAAGGGGACTTTTTTTTCTGGTCCAATCTATTTGGTTTTATGTAAGCTTCTTGTACATTTATAGGTATGATCTTCTTTAGGTTGGGATGATTTTCTTTTATGGTTTTGTTGACTATGTTTTCTGGGCCTTTGAGTTGGGTTTCTTCCTCTTCTTCTATTCCTGTTATTCTTAGGTTTAGTCTTTTCATAGGGTGCCAGATTTCGTGGATGTTTTGTGTTAGGAATTTTTTAGATTTAATGTTTTCTTTGACCAATGAGTCTAGTTCCTCTATCATATCTTCAATGCCTGAGGTTCTCTGTCCCATCACATGTATTCTGTTGGTGAGTCTTGCTTCTATAGTTTCTGTTCACTTACTCAAGTTTTCCATTTCCAGAATTCCCTCAGTTGGTGTGTGTGTGTGTGTTTTAACTGCTTCTATTTCCATTTTCTGGTCTTGAACAGTTTCATTTTTTTTTCCTGTCAGGTGTTTTTGTTTTTTTTTTCTCCATTTTCTTTTTTTTTTGGACTTTATTTATTTTTTAAATTACACTCATGATATTCATTAATTACACTCATGATATTAATCACATTTGTGGTATTCTTAGATTACATTCACAGTATTCATTCAATTATATATATGATATATATTTATTTTAATTTTAAATGCTGAATGTCATTTATTGAAGGGGGGAGGAGGTCTTAAATACAGGCTTACAGCACAATGGGAGGACCCCGGAGGGCAGAAGTTCGGTACTGATGTTTTACAATCTTGTTTCTAATCTGTTAACGCCCATTATTCAGGGTACCAGGCAAGGAACTTCCCTTAAGCATTCAGGAGGGTGGAACCTGGCAAGGAATTAGCATAGGGAGAATATCAAGGTCAAGGTCCACAAGCAAGGCAACAGTTACCCAAAATGGGGGCCAGGGACCTACAGGTCCCCCTTTTATCAAAAAAAGAGCTTCTGTTGGGTTGAGTGGGACATCAGCAGGTCACCTTACCCGTCATGGAGACGCCTGCCCAGGCCACACAGGTGCTCTGTCTTAGGTTGGTGAGTGCCCCCCAGGAATTACTCATCTCTGAATACTCATTATCATACAGGCTCAATCGTGTGTGAGCTGCAGAGTTAACTGCTGCCAAAGATCTCAAAGTGGCACTGGGCTTGCAATCTGTGTGTTCGTTACAGAAAAGACCAACAGAGGTCCTATCTCACCCATAGCCAGTAGGCTCAAGGCAACTGAGCCATTTCCTTCCTTAACAAGCCATACTGTACGTTGGTGTCCTTGTATGATAGTATCCCAAAAGCAACTGGAACTTGAGTTTATAAATTTATAATTTTCAAAGCCAATCGGGATGTATATAGCTACTGAATTAAATTTATCATGCCCAATAGAATGAAAGATTAACTAACTGTGGTAGCTACTTTTGTTGCCAGGGTCTCCATTGTGCTAGCTGTAGTAAGCAATTATGAAATGGTAATCCCAGAAAGAGTAGCAGTGGTGTGCGCCATTGCTATAATGGCAGCAGCGGCAGCAGCAATGTCAAATTCTCTTCTGGATTGTGTGTACTTCCACTGGGATGGATACAACTCCAGTAACACGTACCGCCAAGGCCCATTTTTCTTGATCTCAGCACGACTTTAGCTGGCAGCTCTTCTGAAGAATCGAATCTTATGGTTACAGTTCCTAGGCTTACATTAATGCTTGTTGGGCTCTCAATCTCCATTGACATCAGAAGGATAGATTTTTTTCATGAAGATCCATTAGGTCTCTGTCATGTTCTACTTCAGCAGCAGCCATAGGGCGCGTTCAGTGCTCAGGAATCCAAAGAAGAACCTCATTGTCCTGAGGAAATACATAAACAGAACCCCTGGGCCCCACCAACACTAGATCGGGTCTCCTCCACGTGCTAGTAGAAAGATCCTTCCATCGTTCCTGAGGGTGATTTGCCATAGGAGCTCTCCAGTGCTTGTCTGCATTGGATATTCCAGCAGAATTCATTGATAAACTCCAGTAGAATCCACCGATAAATAATTTAAAATAGCCTGATTGTTCTTTATTTTATATCTAGAATCCAGTTATGAGTGAGTACATACCATGATTGTCTTTCTGGGACTGGGTTACCTCACTCAGGATGATATTTTCTAGTTCCATCGATTTGCCTGCAAATTTCATGCTTTCATTGTTTTTCTCTGCTGAGTAGTACTCCATTGTGTATATGTACCACATTTTCTTAATCCATTCTTCAGTTGATGGGCATCTAGGTTGTTTCCAGGTTCTGACTATTACAAATAATGCTGCTATGAACATAGCTGAGCATGTATCTTTGTGGTATGAATCAGCATTCTTTGGGTATATGCCCAAGAGTGGTATTGCTGGGTCTTGAGGTAGTTCAATTCCTAGTTTTCTGAGAAACCACCATACTGATTTCCACAGTGGTTGTACAAGCTCGCATTCCCACCAACAGTGGAGGAGTGTTCCCTTTGCTCCACATCCTCTCCAACATTGACTGTCATTGGTGTTTTTGATTGTAGCCATTCTGACAGGTGTAAGGTGGTGTCTCAGAGTCGTTTTGATTTGCATTTCTCTGATGATTAAGGATGTTGAGCATTTCTTTAAATGTCTTTCGGCCATTTGTAATTCTTGTTTTGTGAATTCTCTGTTTAGCTCTTTAGCCCATTTTTTAATTGGATTGTTTAGTATTTTGTTGTCTAGTTTCTTGAGTTCTTTATATACTGTGGAGATCAATCCTCTGTCAGATGTGGGGTTGGTGAAGATCTTTTCCCAATCTGTTGGCTGTCTTTTTGTCTTATTGATTGTGTCTTTTGCCTTGCAAAAGCTTCTCAATTTCGAGAGGTCCCATTTATTAATTGTTGTGCTCAGTGTCTGTGCTGTTGGTGTTTTATTTAGGAAGTGGTCTCCTGTGCCAATGCATTCAAGAGTACCTCCTACTTTCTTTTCTATTAAGTTTAGTGTAGCTGGATTTATGTTGAGGTCTTTGATCCACTTGGACTTGAGTTTTGTGCATGGTGACAGATATGGATCTATTTGTAATCGTTTACATGTTGACATCCAGTTATGCCAGCACATTTGTTGAAGATACTTTCTTTTTTCCATTGTATAGTTTTGGCTTCTTTGTCAAAAACCAGATGTTCATATGTGCATGGATTAATGTCAGGGTCTTCAATTCGATTCCATTGGTCTGTATGTCGGTATTTATACCAGTACCAAGCTGTTTTTATTACTATAGCTCCATAGTAGAGTTTGAAGTCAGGGATGGTGATGCCTCCAAGGGTTGCTTTATCATATAGGATTCTTTTAGCTATCCTCGGTCTTTTGTTTTTCCATATGAAATTGAGTATTTTTCTTTCCAAGTCTGTGAAGAATTGTGTTGGGATTTTGATAGGGATTGCATTGAATCTGTAGATTGATTTGGTAAGATTGCCATTTTTACTATGTTAATCCTACCTATCCATAAGCATGGGAGAGCCTTCCATTTTCTGATATCTTCTTCAATTTCTTTCTTTAGAGATTTAAAGTTCTTATAAAAAAGATCCTTCACTTGTTTAGTTAGTGTTATCCCAAGGTATTTTATATTATTTGTGGCTATTGTAAAGGGTGATGTTTCTCTGACTTCTTTCTCAGCCCTTTTATCATTTGTGTATAGGAGGGCTACTGATTTTTTTGAGTTGATCTTGTATCCTGCCACTTTACTGAAGGAGTTTATCAGCTGTAGGAGTTCCCTGGTAGAATTTTTGGGGTCACTTATGTATACTATCATATCAT
>CABHPQ010132354.1:0-23057 GCA_902168405.1 Peromyscus aztecus | reverse complement strand
AAAAAAAAAAAAAAAAAAAAGAAAGAAAGACCAGAAAGATCCTCATTTCCTGTGAGTTAAATTGAAGTATGGGGAGTCTGTTGTAGTTTGCTTTTTATTGTAATGATAAACACCATGATCAAAAACAACTCGGGGAGGAAAGGGTTCGGCTTACACATCCAGGTCACAATCTACCATTGAGAGAAATCAGTGCAGGAACTCAAGGAAGGAATCTAGAGGTAGAAACTAAAGGCAGGGTTTTGCTTCCCCTGGTTTGCTGCTTTTTTGTACACCCCAAGACCACCTGCCCAGGGGTGACACAATCTACTGGACCTTCCACATTCATCATTAATCAAAAAATGCTCCGAGAGTCTTGCCTACAGGCATTTTCTCAGTTGAGGCTCCCTCTTCCCAAAAGACTAGATTGCATCAAGTTGATGAGAAACCAACCAGCATAGAGCAAAAAGTGGTATTGTTTGAATTACTTTGGCTGCATTGATTCCTTTCTCCCATGCTTGTGTGTTTTCTGCAAAAAAGATTTTAAACAAACATGCAACATTTTAACTTCAAATTTCTTGGCCAGAACGCATCACTACAGGCTGAGTACTTCTTAATGGAAAAATGACAATCTGAAATGCCCTAGAATCCAGTACTTTCTGAGTGTCCTCATGATGCCTCATGTGAAAAACTCTACACATGATATCCTGTAATGGGTCATAGTTAAAATGTAGATGAACTAAAAGGTTTTATATCACATTACCTTTATAATAAGTGAATACAATTATATGGAATATAAATAAATTCCATCTTTAGACTGGGGCCCTTCTCCTTCAAGATAAATCATTATGCATATGCAAATATTCCCAACTGCATACGCAAATATTCCCAAATCTGTCTTGTTTGGCTTGATTCAGCATCATGGCCAGGAAGGTTTGCAGGTCATAAAAACTGTGGTGCATATCATAAGACTAGGAAAATGTGTATAAGACTGCAGGGTCTTCCTGATGTGTTAACCGAACCTTTTCAGCCTAAGAGTGCTGCCAAACTCAGAGGCACTGATTGGGGTCTGTCTGAGGTTGCCTTGTGGAATGAAAGGCCAGGCCATTGCCCAACAGATGAGGAGTGCACTCTCAAAGACCCTCTCCATCCCAGCAATAAAACAACTAGAGGTGATACCTTAGGTTACCAAGCAACTAATGAAAGGGCTCCTTTGCACATTCTGCGGGAAAAGCTCAAACAGGAGGCTTATTGAAAGGGAGATGTGTGGTTTGTAATGCAGACAGCTGCGATGATGGCTGGGTCTACACCATGCTGAGGCCAACAGCCCTGGCCAGTCCAGCCCTGCAGCTGCTGTTTGTTCAGCATATTCAGATTTGCTGGGTTGGCTTTTCCTGCCCTCCACCAACCCAGAAGGCCAGGCCTGGCCAAGGAGGAGTCCACTCCAGGAGTCACATCTGTTTCTTCTGGATGCATGTGCTCTAATTAAAGATATAAAATACAATTATGGCAAAAAAAATGGAAAACAGATATCTTGTCATCAGCTTTCTGTTGAAGTATGTCTCTACTGTGCCTCTCCGTGCTCAGTGATTTAGGGTTGCTATTGAGAGTGGTTCTGAGCCATCCATCTCTTTTCACCCAATACCTTCTGTGACAGCAGGTACACACCAGCAAGGCAAGCGTGTGGGAGGTAATGATGCAGCTTGTGTCTAGGACTGGCCCACGTGGGAATCAGTACTTCACTGCATTCACAAGTGTGCTGCTGACACACAAGGGCTTTTTTTCTTCTCTAATTGCCTGGAAAATTTCATGTTGTTTTCCTGATTCCATGCCATGAACACACAAATGCACAGTGTATGAGAAAGAACTCAGGAACTTCTGTAGCCTAAAGATTTGAGTTTACACATATCTCAAATATCCCACGATATTTCAAAGAATCTGCTCAAGTAGATGATTTGGCTGTCAAATTGCCATGATGGCTTTCACTGTAATGTTTACCTGTGTTCTTTTTCACTATTTTGTTTTTTGAGGCACAGTCTCACTCTGTCGTCCATCCAGAGTGGCCTGGAATTCCCAATACAGACAAGGCTGGCCTCAAACCACAACATTCTACTTGCCTCAACCTCCCAAGTTCTGGATCACAGACATTAGTCAAACACACTTGGCAGACTTTCATTTTAATGTTTTAACCAAAAAAGTTTAAAGACTTAAATCTGTTGTCTGTTTTTATCACTGTACAGTTACTAAGACCTACAAGTTTAGGTATTAGTAACTACCTAAACTAAACGTCCTTGTGACATTTTATTACTAGAGCTGTCACTGCACTGCCGTGACCATGTGATGTACCCTAAACATTTCTTACAGTTTCTACTATAGCATCATAGCATCTAATTGATAAGCTATATTTTGCTTTTTAAAAAACATGTTAGTCAGTTTTTGTTACTGCAAAGCTAGTCAGTTGTTCTAGTTTCATATCTGTACCTGTGACAAACAGCCTGAAACAAAACAGCTTTGACAAGAAAGGGTTTGTTTTAGTTTACAATTCTAGGTTCCAGTTCAGTGTTGTGGAACAGTCAAATCCTTGCATCCACAGTGAAGAGCAGAGGGAGAGAGAAAATAAACACAGAGATCTGTGCTTACTTGCTTTCATCTAACCTTCTCCTGTCTTACATAGTTTGGTCCTCTGTGCCTAGGGAATAGTGCTGCCCACACTGCATTGTGTCTTCCCACCTCAATTAACAAGATAATTCTACATAGACATGCCCATGGGTCAACCTGGTCTGAATAATTCCTCGGTTGAGACTCTGTTCTCAGGTAGTTCTAGGTTGTGGCAAGTTGACAATTAAAAACTATCATACCAGGAACACAACATAAAAGGAAGACTTATATTTGTTTTAGCTCATAGGCTTAGAGGTTTTGATCTGAGGTCAGCTGGTTATGTGTTTCTGGGCCTGTGATAAGCCAGAACAAGATAAGAAGACACAGTAGAGGCAAGATACCCCTCCCCAACAGAAGCCAAGAAGAAGAAAGTAGTAACAAGAAGTGCCCAAAGCCAAGATTTATCCTTCAAGGACATACACCCACAGCAACTCATATGTCGCTTTTTGCACATTCGGCCACCTCTCAGTCATTTATTAAAAATTAGAATCCTTGGCTGGATCAAGCCATTGGTTTTGTCAGAGCCTTCATAGGCTAATGTCCTCTGCAAATACTCAAAAGATACACTTGGAAGAAGGCTTTGTGATCTGCTAGGCATCTCTCAGTCTAGGCAAATTGTCAATCAAGATTAACCATCATGAGACCATCCTGTCTTCAACATCCTACCAAACAATTTCTAAACCATGATTAATCTTCAAATAAAGAAAACAAAAGATCCTGATCCCATCTAATAAGTTGTAACTGTATGGAGTATCATTTTAAGCTTTCTAAATTGCTTCCTTGAAGTCTCAACGGTTCTAGTAGTGGTTGAAAGTTTAACCAGTTTCCAAAGTCTCCTTCAGGAAAACTCTTAGCTCTGTCCTTGTGTTAATAAAAATAATAAGAAAGAATGAAAAGAAATAAAAGGTATATTCTTCCAATACACCATGCCACATATTAAATATTTCCACTCCAAAAGGAAGGACTAGAAGAAGAATAAGGGAAGGTTTGGACCAAAGCAAGATGAAACCTAGCAAAGCAAACACTAAATCCTGAAGCACTGTGTCCAGTATCCAGGTCCAATGGTGGTATAATGGGTGTTCCTAAGGGCTTTGACAACTCCTACCCAAAGGCTTTGACAGCTGAGGCCCACACAATTCTTCTTGGGCGGCTTTCTTCACTGCCTTCAGCTTCCTTGGTCAATGAACCATGCATGACCTTCAAACTTCCTAAGTAACATCATTGGTGTTATTTGCTGTTTCACACATTGACCTCACTGGGGTTCTGGCCTTGATATATACTACATGGCTTCCTAGATTTTCATTAGAAATCTGGGTAGATAGCTCCATGACTGCATAATCCTTGCTTCCTGCATTCCTGCCACACCAGTACCTTGTGGATGACACCAAAGTCTGCCATGAGCTCCACAAGTAACTGGGCTCTCTTGAACTATGGCCATAACATCATTTGCTCAGCTGGGCAAGGTAACATAGTGACACCAATCCTAGAAACAATTTGCTCGGTCTTTATTCACAACTGAAACCTAAGGAACACAGCCCTATCTCTGCATTCCTATTGGCATTCTGGTCCTCTGTGTTTTACAAGGCTCTTAGATTTCCCTCGATCCAATTAAGCTGACAAGGAATGTCCCAGATTTTGCTAATATTATATTAAAAATACAGTTTCTTTTTTTTTTAATATTGAGTCCAATGCATGGCATACTCTGGAGAATTCAAGGTTTTCTTTCTTCCTACTGCCAGAAGGACAACAGCCTGCTTATCACTCGCACAACAGTGTCCAGAACTTTTAGCATGGACAGTGTTAATACCTGTTCCTGCCCCTCCAGCTTCCATTTTATCATCCTTCATTCTCACTGCATATTTCACAGTTCTTAGAACTCCAGTGTCTCCTTCACCTCCACACTTTCGCTTGTGTGGATCCTTCTTTACCAAGTCTCATGGACATCATCCTTCAAGTCTCTGGAAAGACCCCATTTCCCTCAGGAAGCATGGCCTACTCTTTCCAAGTAGAGCTAAATTGGCTCTCTTGGAACCAGGGGACTCCCTCTATTCCAGATCTTTCCTTGCTATGCCGAAACATGCTGTGCTGTTGCAAACTATGCAAGCAGTGGTGGGCTTCCATTTGCTAACAAGTACGTTGATGTCATCTGTCTCTCAGTGTCATGTGCACCAAGGTAGCAGGGTGTGTAGTGGCCACCTGATGAGTTATATAGGAGCACTAGTAAACAGAGTTAATGATACAGCAAAACCACAGCTGGAAAAGGCACTTTACAAAGCTCTGCCTCTGGTCCCATGGATTTCTGAGATTAAACACTAATACTACATGGGAGTATAATCCACTTAGGAAAGTTTCTATTCAGTTACTACAGTGAGACATAAAACAGTCTTTGTTATCACTTGCTTTTCTATTTTAATTTCAAGAAAATGTATAGTTCTTGCTTGTCAAAGTAAAGAAAGTTAAGCAGGGTAAAGCATTTGTGTGACATGTTAGAGTTGGGGGGGCAGGAAGTGTGTTTATGGATGTGTGAGTATGTGAGGCTGTGTGTGTGTGTATGGTTTGTGGATTTCTGGACATTTCCTTTTAAGATGATATAACTGTATGTCTGCTGAAATAGTCAAATAGTAAATGCTTGAGAGGAGAGCTTTTCAACTTTAATGTTTCCACAAGACACCTGGGACTTCTGTCAAAATGTAGATTCTAGCTTAGCTGCTCTGGCAAGTGTCCTGCAAGTCTGCATTTCTTACCAGCTTCCAGGGGAAGTCACTGCTACAGGCCATAGAGCACACTGAGACTAGGCAGCATTAGCAGTCATGTGGTGTGTCTCATAATTTCTAATAGTGCAAACCCGTTTTCTTCTGCTTCAAATGCTAACATAAAAGAACTACTGTCAACTTGACTATGGGAAACTAGTGTAAAATGGACAGTCATGCAGAATATTTTCGGGGTCTGTTTGAATTTATGTTATATATATATAAATAACCTTCCTTCGACTTGGTGAAGAAGAGAATACCCTTTTAGGGGAATATCTATCATTGTATCCAGAGGCTAGGAAATCTCATTCAGTGATTCCAAAATATGTGTTAACATGTAGGGTTAATGTTGGTTGCCAATTTGATTGTATCAACAAATGCCTCAGAGAATTAGAAAATCCAACCCAGAAAGATACACTGTAGATGTGAGTGGCCACAGGTTTGGAGTCCTGGTGAAACAGCAAACAGGAGAGATGAGAGAGCCCAAAGTGTTGGCAGGTGTTTTCCTCTGGCTCCTGGCTGCCACAGCGTAGCAGATTTTGCTACATGCTTCTGTTGCCATGCTTTCTGCTTCATCTCAGCATCACAGTGATGAATCTAGCCCACCATGGGCTGGAACCCCTGAAGCTGAGTTCTGAAACAAATCCTTCCTGCTTTAAGTTCTTTTCTCAGGTGTTTGTCCCAATGTTGGAAAGTCTGATCAATGCATAGGTCTACTACAATGAAGTGCATCTTATTTGGTGGCTTAACACTGTAGTATGGTGATATTTCATTTGTACTGAAATGTGATTTTATTTGTATGTTAATAAATAAAGTTGCCTGGGGGTCAGAGATAATAGCAAGCCATAGCAGAAGCCGTGTGGTGGTGGCGTACACCTTTAATCCCGATCACATGACAGACAGATCTCTGTGTGTTCAAGGATACAGCCAGCATAGAGACACACGCCTTTAATCTCAATACCAACCATAGAAAAGACCTGGAGGTCTGTATAGACAGGCAGTGACGAGGAGGTCATGTGGTTGGGTTTACAACCAATGAGAAGGCAGAACAGAAAGTCAATAAAAAGACAGATACACAGGTCTCTTTCTGAGGGGAAGGACGACAGCAGGAGTGAAGGTAAGAAAGGTTTTTTAGTATCATCTCTTAGCTACTGCTCTGACCTCTTGGGCTTTTAACTCTGCATTTGCTTCTGTGTTTCTTACTTAATAAAACTGTTACATCTATACTGTAGATATGTATACTCTAATGGTTCTGGAAGTCAGAAACTAGGATCAAGGCATTGGCAGGACCATGTGCCATGTTCTTGATGAGGGCTCTGAAGAAGACTCTTTTCTTCTAGCTTGTGGTGTGTCCAGGTGTCTTCAGCTTGTGGTAGCATCTGTAGCCCCATCCCTAAGTTTTCTTCCTCCTTGTATGTCCTTGATTTTTGAATCTCCTTCAGTCTCTAATTAGGGTACCAGTCAGTGGATTGGGATGCCATCTAAAATCTAGAATGATCTTAAATCTTTATCTTAAACTCAATTACATCTTCAAAGACCCAATTTTCAAATAAGCACTCATGCATATGTCCTAGAGGTTTTAACAAATATCACTTTGGATATTTAATCCGCTATATTCTAGATCCCTGAAGCTATCATGGATGCAGAATATCAAGATTGGTGTCCCATTCAGTATGTGCTGCTGTAACAAAAATCCCATATACAGAAATTCAATCTGACAGTTCTAGGGGCTAAGAAATCCAAGCCTAAGGGAGCAGCAGATTCAGTGTCTCTGAAGACTTGTTCTTTGCCTCATAGAAGGCACTGTCTGTGTCCTCTTACATAGAAAGGACAAGTAAACTCCTTGGGACTTTTTCTTGAGAGAGATCTCTATGGTTTGAGTGTGAGGTGCACCCCATCCCTGCCCTACAGACTCATGTGTTTAACTTTAATTTCCACATGGTGGTACTCTCTGGTGAGTCTGTGTAATCTTTAGGAGGCAGGGCACAGTTGGAGGAAATGGGTCCCTGGGATGTGCACTTCGAGAGTTATAGTCTGGACTTGCTGTCTGTTCCTTCTCTGTTTCTACTCTATGAAGATGTGAGCAAGAAGCCTCCCTCTGCTTCCACCATAGCTGTGAGTGGGTCCTGTTGCTGTCATGATGGTCTGTATCCTCAAGCTGTGATCTGAAATGAATCCTTCCTTCTCTATATTGATTTTGACAGATACTTTGTCACAGTGACCAGCACAGTGACATGTGAGGGCCTCATGACCTAATCATCTCCAAGATGCCCCACCTTGCCGGGCGTTGGTGCCACACGCCTTTAATCCCAGCACTCGGGAGGCAGAGTCAGGCGGATCTCTGTGAGTTTGAGGCCAGCCTGGGCTACCAAGTGAGCTCCAGGAGAGGCGCAAAGCTACACAGAGAAACCCTGTCTCAAAAAACAAAAACAAAAACAAACAAACAAAAAAAGATGCCCCACCTCTTGTTACTATTATATTGGTGACTACATTTCAACACTTGAATATTGAGGAGACCTAGCACTCAGATTATAGCAATGGGTGTGAGAGAGTAATTTGTGCATTCTGTTTTATGCACAGCTCAGATGTTTCATGCCTGTGTATCAAAGGAGAGGAGATGAGGCAGGTACCTGTGTCATAGTCCTTGCTCCTCATGAGGGAATTGGCACAAGGGAACAACAGTGAACCATTGCTGCATTTTCTTTTTGTAATGCTGAGGATGTCACCAAGGGCATCACTCATGTCCCTGTGCTAAGTAACTATTCGGCATCCTACAACTGAGGTCTATCCCCAGCCCTTCAGTCACTGGATCAAACAGAGTCCACACAAAAGACTTCCTTGAAGCTGTTGTTTAATCTTTCTGCTATGAGACGCCTGACACTGTGTGTCACTGGTGACTGACTCTTGTGTGTGAGACATTTCCTACTGAGTTTATTTTTTCTTTGTTTATTCATTCATTTCTTCCTATTCCTCCTTTAATCTATTCCTTTAAGTCTATAGCTGGCTTTATATATGTCTACCTGGCTTTTATATATACCTCCCTCCACTTTTCTAGCTGCCAAATGTCCAAGCCATTGTGCTATATACACCATTTGTACTTCATCTCATTCTAGAAAGTTCTAACAGTTTTTCAAGAATATGGATTATAGTACATGGAAAGTCTTGTTTTGTTGTTCATGTGCTACTTAGATACAGAAAAATTCAGATGATTGCCTCTTCCTATGTGGAGGTAACCTGGAAAAGGTCATTCTATGGATCTGAAATCCACTATCAGTTGATAGCAGAAGGCAGGAGTGTTTGCCTTGCACAAATTAAGTTCCATTTAAAATTTTACATGTTATTTTATATGTAGGGGTATTTTGCCTACACTGTGTACCACTTGCATGCCTGATGCCCTTGGGGGTCAAAAGAGCATGTAAAATCACCTAGAATTGGAGTTATAGCTGATTATAAGCCACCACGTGGGTGCTGGGAACTGAATCTGGGTCCTCTGGAAGAACAACTAGTACTCTTAACTGCTGAGCCATGTTGCCAGCCTCCAGTTCCATTTTTAACCACCTACTTCCTTGGCTAGGTTATTTCCAGAGAGCAAGATAGCAGATGGCAAAAAAAAAAAAAAAAAAGAAAAACAAAAAAAACCCCAAAAAACAACAACAAAAAAATCCAAAATGAAACAAAACAAAACAAAACAAAAACCAAACCTCTTCATTGTACCACTTTGCCTGAGTGTTCTGAGGTTGTTTGCCTCTAGCTGGAGACTGTTCTTACTGTCCACAGCACTGGCTGGTTAGCACAAGCAGCTACTGGGAAATGCATGGAGTTCTGGGGGTGACACTGTTTCTTTACAAATCCAGTTCCACAGCCCACCCTGAGCCATCCCACAGCATTGATCTTCTTTATTTGGGGCTTTGTTTTCGGGCTCTGGTATAGGTTGAAACCACTTTTTCAAAAGATCAATGTCATTGCATAGGCAGGCTTCCCACACTGTAACTGTATCCCCAGAAAGTCATATGCAATTTACTCCTTGGTGGACAATGAAAGCTAAACCAGAATCCAGTGACTCCAAACTGCTCCCTTTAAAGATGAGACTATTTATCTTATGCCAGACTTATTACTAATGAAATATAACATCACTTCGGGAAAACATCCTACTTTGGTTTTTCCAACTATTTGGTCCTGGCATCTGAACTTGAATTTACAAGTAAGTAGCAGATACTTTAGCAGGAATAGTTTAGGAAGATTTTTTCATTCTTCAGATATTTCTCTACATATTTTTACTTATGTGGGTTATAGTGCACAGAAAATGGTGGATATAGTATGGTGGAAGTAAAACGATGTTGGTGTTTAGAGCGATCTGGCCTCTGCTTCTCACTAGTAAGTGACTTTGGAAAAAGCACTTCTTTCCTTTGTGCTTCAATGTTCCCATCTGTGAAATAGGACCAATTAGAGTTTCCATGTCATTGGGTTAGTTGGGTGGCTAAGTAGGAAATATGTGTGGAGTTATGAACCCAGACTTGCCCTAAAGTTGCCCTACCCAACACAGATATAACATGAACATTATGGTGTTTTTTAAAAGTGTTTTAGTAGTCACACTAAAAAGGTGAGCAGAAACATGAAATTCATTTTAATGTTTATTCACTACCAAATGTCAAAATAGTTTTATTTCAGCATGTAATCCACATAAAATAATTTATGGTATGTATCACTTTACTTTTCTCTGGTCACCATCCCCAGTGATTCTGATTTCCTTAGTCTGGGTGTGGAAACAGGGGTTTCCAGGTTTGTGGTTTAAGACATAGATAAAGAATCTTAGATAGTTGTACCAGGTGTGGGGTACCTCCCATTGAGTAAATTGGTCAGGGGTGTCCTAGAGAACCCCCAAAACCCAATACAGACTACTGACATTGCTTTTGGTTGCCCACCAGAACCTGACAGTAATACCTGGTTGCTAGAAGTAACGTGTACTCTGGTCACAGGACATAGAGACAGGAATCTGGTACTAATCTGGATGATTCCTCCTTGCTGGCCAGCCTTCACAGTTCCAGAAGATAATATGAAGTCTGCTGGGAAGAAAAGTCTTTAATAGCCTTATCCAGTTGTGAACCCTGCCACTTACAATAATGACAAGCCTGTCAAGATATGACCATGGGTGTAATAGAGGCATGAATGTTTTGGGGCTAACAGATTTCCAAATAGATTTAAGATGTCCTTCATAGGGAGTGCTGTAAGTCATGGCTGGGAAGGTCATAGGCCCCATGGGTGAATCTAGTACTGCTCTTATTTTGTTCAATGGATATAGTATCTAAATGCCTTCTGACTGCTTACCTTTATATCCATAGATTAGTGCAGCTCCCAGTCCTTATCAGAAAACCTTCTCCATATGGTGGGTGGCAGTGAATACAGACACTAATGGCCAAAGTGCAGAGAATAAGTTACTTATGGAGTGCCCACCCCTAAATGGGACTATTATTTATTAAGTGGTGCAATGTTATTCATTAAGTTGCTCTATTTACCTTGCGAGAAAAGCTACAAGGTAAAACTTTTAAAACCCTCTATAAGATTTTATTAAGGGAAGGGAACAGAAGGGATGTGCTTAGGTCTATGGGAATGATCATGCAGGAAAAAGGGGGGGAGGGATACGTGGAACCCACTTTTATAGGTCCCCCCCCACATGTGCATATGGGCTTATGTAGCTTCACCACACATGCACATAGATTATGTGATCACACTGTGCACAAATTACGTGATCACGCAGGGCATGGATTACATAGGATTATATAGGACATAAGGCCCTGGGATGACTAATTCACTTGCCCTGCCCCCATTCACATGATACAGATTTTCCTTTCCTAGCTCAGATCTCAGGGGCTTAGTCAAATCCACGTTCAAACTGACTGTTTCCTCTGTCCAGAGGGGTTGTTAGGCTTAGCTTTGCTGAGCTGGGGGTTCAGGGTTTAGCTGCTGGCAGCTGGAAGGACTCCCTCTGTTGCTGACTGAATCTCCTTTCCAGAAAGGAAGCTTCCTTTGCATGTGCTGCTGGAGTAAGTGAGTGGGCCCAGATCACATGGGGGGCCTAGCTAAAGGAAGTGCCTCTGATCTCCCCAACTTACGGAAATTCCTTCTTCTTATTCTAAAACCAAGATAAATGGAGCTGCAGCATGTCACAACAGCACAGTGAGGGGTGAGCCTCCTTGCACAGAGTGCTTTGAATGTCTGTTGGTCACGAGCCATTTTGAAGTTTTTATTTATTAAAACAAGCTTGCCACAAACAGTCCCCGAAGCACTGTTTACATTTCTTCATACGCTCTTCGGATCACTAACGTGATTTGTGAAGTGCTCACTGTTATTGCCATAACAGCTGATCTTTATTTGATCTCACAATGTGTGGAACTTATCTTAAGCTCTTTCCACAATAAGAATTTATGCCCCACCCATATAGCATTCTCAAGGAATACATGAAAACACAGATGTGTGCCCAGCATAGGTTTTTCAGGAAGCAGTACTCTGGAGGCCCTTTTACTTAGTACTCCTGTGAAGACTGTGTTTCAGTCTATTAGGAGTGGAAAACATTCAGCTGATCATGTCTGTGTGTAATTTGTGCAATGACTAAAAAGCTTATAAATGTCCCTGTCTTTGGACTTGTTGGAGAGATTCTTGTTTCTATACTCATTTCTCAAGTTTTCTGTGTATATGCGTACATATGTGTATATGTAAGTATATATGTATGTATGTGTATTTACGTGTGTATGTGTGTGTATTATGTGAATGTGGATGTGTGTGTGTGTGTGTGTGTGTGTGTGTGTGTGTGTGTGTGTGTACTTTCCAGTGCATGTACCTGAATGGATATGGCCATGTATCATTAGGAAGAGAAATTATGGAGACTGGAGAAATGGCTCAGTGGTTAACAGCACTTGGTCTACCAGAACCATATAGTCAATAGTTTCTACACTGTCTTGGGATAAACTTGTGTCCAATAATTTTGGACGTTGAAAATTAAAACATATCTGGTTGGTTATTCAAGACTAGCCGAACACTGTAATATTCCACGGCTCAGTGTTAAAGTTCTTGCTTGTGTTTGTGTCTTACTTGTGTCTTACATGCTGTCTTCATCGGACATTTCTGAAAAGTCTTTGCATTCACATTATTCCTTTGTGAAGCTAATCAGATACTACTCCACAGGGGACTGTGCAGCACTTCCCAGGTAATTTAGTAGACTGGTTGTGATTGTCTGGAACAGAAGGTCGTCTGTGGCAGGTGACTCAAATCTCTGTCATTCATTCATTTATGATTAAGGAGAACACATTTGATAACATTATTTCTGAGGAGGTAGTGGAGAGACGAATTAGCTACTTGCTTCCAGAAACCCAGGCTCTCATAGAAAAGATAAGTAACCAATTCAGGTAGAGTTGCTTGTACACAGAATTAAAATGCCCAGTAAGAAGCTGGCTAGTGTTAGAGATCATCTTGTTCCTGGTGAGGTAATGACAGGTTCTGGGAGTTGCTTGCTAAATCACCATCATTCTTGGCAAAGTCCATATTTAACTTCAGTATATTTGTTCTAGGCTTGTTTTCACAACTAGTGGCCAAACACGCCGGGTTCAGAATGTGGGCCACTTCCTACATGCAGCCAAGGCTAGTGAAGCTATCAATGGAGAGTTCTTCTCCAGGGTACAGGGCTCCAGCTCCTGCCATCCAGGCAGTAATTTGGTGTGACTCAGAACTCTGGCTTCTTCCCCTGAATCATTTGCACTTGGCGATAGTGGAAGAGAGATGGAAGAGATCAAGTCCCTTCACTACAAGTGGCTCATATCAGTGCTTCTCTTGTTGCATTGACATGTGATGGTCATGTGATCCATCTTACTGCAGGGACTGAGGACTGCCCTATAGCAGACTATCCCAGTCTCAGATGTTAATGGACACTGTACGTGTCTTTCACACCTAGAGACTTAATATTATCAAAACCTGTGATCTAGAGAGCAAGTGCTATTGCTTGGGATCAATGTTCCGCAAGCATCACTTTAAGAGGTATTATCACGCGGGGTGTCTGGCTCTGTGAATAAAGGCATTTGCAGCCAAGCCTCACAACATGAGCTTGATTCTTGTAATTCTTATGTTGCAAAGAGAGAACTTTCTATTCCCACTTTGACCTACATATACATACATTGACTGACACGGACAAAGGCAATCACACACACACACACACACACACACACACACACACACACACACACCACAAATAAATAAATGTGAAAAAAGAAATCATATCCCTGGAGAGACTTAGTTCCTTTGAAATTTGGTATCTGCTGGACAATGTTGATTCTCCCTGCCTGGAAGATCTCCTGTCTCTCAGAGGTGGTATATTTTTTCCCCAAAGCCTCAAGGAATGATGCCTTGGACAGTGTGCTGTGT
Organism: Peromyscus aztecus; assembly: GCA_902168405.1. Taxonomy (NCBI): domain Eukaryota; kingdom Metazoa; phylum Chordata; class Mammalia; order Rodentia; family Cricetidae; genus Peromyscus; species Peromyscus aztecus. The sequence goes on along the minus strand of CABHPQ010132354.1, from coordinate 9,264 downwards.
GGATGGAAATAAGTTTACCGGCCTGGATCTTTCCAGGTCCCCTGTATGTGATATTTTTGCCTACTTTTGAGTCTTTCTGCTAAATTGAGGCCTTCTGGAACAAATACCGTACAGAACAGGACCTGGAGGTGGGGAGGTCTTTTCCTGTGGATTCTATTAAGATGACAAACAGTTGAGTTTTCTGAACATGAAAGTTTCCCCACACCATGGTGAGAGCAGCACATTGCAAAGCACCAGAAACCATGCATGGCACTTCTCATGGAACAGTTTGGCTTATTTTCCAGAAGAAAGCTGTCTGGTCTAAACTGGTTTGGGAGGCAGCAGCTCTGCAGCCGTCTCCCTTGCTCCTCACCTCTGGCCCCACCTGCTCCTTCTTCCTTTGTGCACCACAACCCAAAACATTGTACTTTTAATTTCCCCTGGCTACTGTCACAAATCAAAACAAAGTAAATAGCTTAAAACACAATCTTATTTATACATTTCTTTTTTGTAAATCCACAAATTTTATTTATTTTTAAATTTAACTTTAGAATATTTTTATATGGCATCATATAAATCACAAACTGAATAGTGTGAATTTCTTCAGATCTGACATCTGCTGTGGCTCTCACAGAGCTCAGATCCAGGGGGTCAACACACTTACAATTCTTCCTGAAGGATTGAAAGAGAAGACACGTGTTTGCCTTTTCCAACTTCTAGAGGCCACATATATCCCCCTGGTATGTAGCCACTTATGGAGCTTAGAAGCATGCGGTATGATACTTGATACTCTCTTGCAGTGTTACACGGGCGTCAGCAAGCTGCCGCTTTCAGCCAGCACACAGTCAGGAAGCTAGACAACTGACACTCCACAAGTACTCTGTTGTTAAACTGTGTTGCTTAGTAGGTTAGGCATATTGATTGCATTTTTGGTTGAAGGATTTTTTTTTTTACATGCAATGTGTTTGCTGGGATGTAGTACTATCATCAAATGGCATCTCAAATACCTTTGTGACCTTGGGCAGCTGTCCTTTGCATTATGTAATAGACATAATAGTGAGACTGGCTCAAAAATAATGCTTAATTCAAATTACATGGTACATACACACCCCTTTCCCATACTATTTGGCATAGTCAGCTGTTGATATTTACTGAATTATTGTTGCTGAACACCCAGGACATAGTGGTGTGCTATACAGATCATTTTCTGCATGTGCCTGTGTTGGGTTTGGCATTGTCTAGGTGCAGGTAGGGTTGTTTGTTAGTTGCTTATAAGATATTTAGAAGCATCAATACTGTCCTTATTTGCATTTTCCATCCTGTGCTGAGCCTGAATGTCAGTGTTTCCATGATGAATATCCAGGGATACTGTGTCTGCTTCAAGGCAAGAGCTCTCATCCATCCTCCTCAAGTTCTCTGTGGGGAGGAAGCCCTTGCTGGTCAATTTCATCAATTACTTGGGACTCTGCAAAGCACAGTGTATGTATTAGGTAAGAGATCACTGAGGGTTTATTGAGTGTGGACAGAGCAGCTCTATTTCTAAGATGTGGATGGTGCTATTTAAATGAACAAGGGCTGTCTAGTTGCCAGACCCGATGCTGTGATGCCAGGCTTCCTGAACACTTGGGTTACCAAGGAGCAGGTAAGCATGGGGAAGAGTTTCTGCCTTGGATTCTTTTACTATCAATCATTGATAGCAGACAAACCCTGAATCTGCTTCAATTTCAATGTATCTCTATTACCAAAGCAGACCTAGGATGAATTCCATCTGTGCACTGAGTCTTTTAATGGAAGAGACATCTAGAAATCTAGACAATCTCAGAACTGCATCTATATGAGTGAGGTTGGGGGTTGGGTTCTGTACATTCTGTACAAGCAGGTAGAAGACAAGAGAATCTGGGATGCATGTATTTTTACATATTATTTATTTATTGCCTGTGTCAGAAGCAAGAACAAACCAATTCTATATTGTTCATATTATACACCTATACTCTTGTTGTATGTGAGTAGCCTGAGGGGCTTTACCCTCTGTGAACACATGCATGTGGTCCTTTAGAAATCATCACTTCCTTTGTGCTTTTTCTAATTTGATTTTCTGGAAATGTATTTGATTTGATTTTTTTTTTTTTTAAAGAATTGACTGACTCTAGATTGTCAGCACTGGGAGAGGGAGATGGCTCATGAGATAAAGGTGCTTGCCACATAAGCCTGATGATCTGAGTTTGTTCCTTACAACATCCTTAAAAAGCTGGGGGCAGTTGTTTACATCTGTAATCTGCAGGGAGATGGGAGACAGAGGCAGGAGAATTACCTTGAAGAGCAAGCTTGCCGACAATAATGCAAGTTGGCAACGGAAACCACGGGAGACATCCTGTCTTGAAATAAGATTGAAGCAAAAGATAGAATCCTGAAAAGTTGTCATCTGATCTTTTTGTGCTTGCTGTGATACATGTGTGCCCTCCCCACATACATCCCAAATTAATTAATTAAAAATTGTAAGTAAGCATGTGGAGTTAAAAATGTTAACCTATATGATCTTACTATGACTTATTACACTTTATTTTGGAGCATAAAATAGATATAAGAAAGTGTTAGTCATGTGGAGCTGCTCTAACAAATTCTACAGATTTGTGGATTCAATGGCAGAACTTACTTCTCCCAGTTTGAAAGTTGGGGTGTCTGAGATCAGGGTGCTACAGGTTCTCTTGTCTGTCAAGGGCCTCTTCCTTGTTTGTGGGTGGCTAACATCTTGTGTCCTCGAATAGCATGGAACAGAGAATGAGGAGAAGCATGCTGCCTACCTAGTGCTATACTTAGAAGGGCACTAACCCCCTTGTGAGGGCTCATCCCTCATGACCTCTTTGCCTCTGAAAGTCTCACCCCTGATGTCATCACATTTGAGTTCCATAATGAATTTTGGAGGAGGGAAATCTTCCCTGTAGACCAGAGTAAGGTGTCTCGCCTTGATGTTATAAGGAGAGAAACTTCTATGAAAAGCAGAAGGGATAATCTCTACTCTTAAGTGTTGAAGGAGTCAGTTTTAATCCTTTTTTCTTTTTCAGTTTGATCCTTGTAGTTAGGAGAAGTTGTTTTTTTTTGTTTTTTTTTTTGTTTGTTTGTTTTTTTAACTATGTGGCAAGTCTACCAGGCAGGAATCTAAACTTTTAAGTGCTTCTTGGAGTCTCTTCTCTTGCTGAATTTCAACTCACAGTAACACTTAACAGTGGGCTTAAACTCTCCATTGTGTCTACTCCATAGGTACAATTTCTTTTATACATTTCTAATACAGCTTAACTTTATTTATTTATTGTGTGTGTGTGTGTGTGTGTGTGTGTGTGTGTATGTATGTATGTGTGTACTACATAACGTATGTGATCGGAGAACAACGTGTGGGAATCAGTTCTCTCTTTCCATCATGTAGGTTCTAGCGCTTGACCTTAGGTTGTCAGGCTTGGTTTCCAGTGCCTCTATCCACTTAGCCATCTTGTGGCCCACCCTCCCATACTTTCTTCAGCAATAAGCAAAGCTTATTTTAGTGCCATGCCTTTTGGTGTTGTTTCCTTCCTCAAAATGACCTCTGTCAGAGCAGCAAGTGAAAATTTTCCTGTGCAAGTTGTTAATAAACCCATATGTGCTGCCTCTACATCTGCTATCTCCACAATGTGTGGTGGTGCAGGAGCTAAAACAAGATTTGGTTGTGTAGAGGTGGGAGGATCAGAAGTTCAATATTACCCTTGTCTGTATAGCCAGGTCAAGGTCAGCCTAGGTTACATGAGATACCTTCTCCAAAATGAACCCCAACCAAACAAAAATGTTAAATTAAATGTTTCCACTTCGAATGTCAATGGTAGAAAGATGCAAAGCATTATTGGAAAGGAATAAGAATTCTGTTCTTGGACGTTTTCAGGCACAAGCCAGTTCCCCTAGTGAGGCCCCAGGGTGTTGGTTGAGTCCTGTCTGACCATGCTGACAGGCAGAAGAACAGAAAAGTCCTTAGAATCCCTTTAGCATCAGAGAAATGTGGTAGAGAATAAAGTCAAAGAATGATGATGGAGTGCCATTCAGGAAAAGGAAGAAAGTAGTCTGGAAAAAGAATGGATTTGGAGAGCAAATCACTCTGGGCTGCCAAAGCACAGAGCCCATTATTACCTTACTAGCTCTGAATGTGAGCTCATGGTTCACTGTGGGGAGAGATGCTCAGAAGGAATGTGGGAGCAAGTTTCCAGAAAGTGAAAGAGGTCAAGAAGAGGAGAGGTGTGTATGTAGTTCTGGAGGTAGCCACAGGAATAGGGAGCAGATTGAGAAAGGGTTTTGCTTAGGGAGTAAATTATACTAAAAGCAAGTTCCATTTTACTGAGTAAACTGCAGATAAAAGAAATAAATGAGTAAATGTTGGCATAATTGTGCTTCCTCAATTCAAATTAATCACATTTTTTTTCTAAAGTAGAATAGGAAAAGGCAAGGTGTATCCTTCTCTCTGGTTTTGAAACAACCATATGCTTAAGTCCAGAAGGGTAATTGGAATGCAAATATGACTACCTCATATATAGATGATTAGACAATTTGGCTTGTAGACAAAATTGTAAGCTTTATGTAAGTGCACCATAAATGTCTGTTGGAATGAAATATTTTCCCAAACTCTACAAAAGAGTAACTACTATTTGAACCACAAGAAATATGTTTCTTCAGAGACAAATAGAAAGTTATGGGCACTTAGTGGTCACTTACTTTACAGCTATTGAGGAATTATTTCACATGCTTTCAATATCTGAACATTGGACAAAGGGGCTTTATTCCTAGGTCCGGAGAAGTCTTGTTTTAAAGAGACCATTCTCTTTCACAAGAGTTTTAATGTTTATTAAAATACAGAATACTCCTGTCTGCTGCTTTTCTCTTTCATGTTATACAGGTAGGTACTCATTAGTGAAAAGAATTCTGAAGGAACACTTGTCTATCTCATTCAGTTTACAACTGGGGAAAGGAGCCAAAAACAATGTCAAAGATCCTTCCTTTTGGGATTTTAGACTGAGACTAGAACCTGTGTTTTGCACACACCCCACACCTGCTGTCAGCTGTTAGCCTCTTAGAACAGTGGTTCTTAACCTTCCTAATGCTGCAACCCTTTAATACAGTTCCTCATGTTGTGGTGACCCCAACCATAACATTATTTTTGTTGCTACTTCATAAATGTAATTTTGCTATTTTTATGAATTGTGATGTAAATATCTGTGTTTTCTGATTGTCTTAGGCAACCCCTGTGAAAGGGTTGTTTTTCCAGCCAAGGGGTTGTGACCTACAGGTTGAGAATCACTGTCTTAGAGGCCCAGCCCTTTACCACTAGGTAGCAGACTCAGGCTATGGTGGCTCAATGATAACTCTGCACTGAACAAGACTTCTTAGATTCACACCATTGCATGTTCTAAGTAAGAAAAACCTTGACAATATAAGCCTGACCTTCCAGAATTTTGTCTCTGATTGATTCAGATAAACTTTCTACTCCATCTCACTTACCTCCAAGTTTGACTATTCTTGAGAGCAAGGTTCCCAAGGGCTTCCTTCCTTTTACCCATCTTTTCTGTAGAATCAGACAGATGATATCTCAAAGCAGTCCTGTCCTTTACATCTTTGGTAAAGTTCAAGAAAGAATCTTTAATCATGTTAGTAAATGAAAGAAGAATTTACAAATGTTGTTTACCAAAGAAAATGGTGGTCAGTTTTACATATTACAATTAACCTAAGGAACACAGGAGCCATTCCTTGCCATGTGTTCAATGACACTTCACTCTGTATTTATGTACTTTTTCCTTTTCAAAATAATTCTGTTTGACATTGTCAATTAAATGAGTTCTTTTATACATAAACACTATAGGGTTCATAATATCTGATGCTATTGTTTTGGAGGAGCCATTGGGAAAGAAACACACCCACATCTAATTGAAGGTATGAGTTTCTCTGATGTAATGACTAGTTTAGTTTTCACCTTGACACGATCTAGTATCACCTGGGAAGGGTGTTTCAATGGGGGATCTTCTAGGTTAGAAGATTGACTTGAGGCCATGTCTATGGGGGATTATATATTGATATTGTTATTTGAGGTGGGAAAACTGCCAGTATGGGTGGTAACATTTCCTAGGAAGGGAATTCTGAACTGTGTATGATTGGAGATAGCAAGCTGAGCACCAGCATGGATGCATTCATTGCTCTGTTTCTGATTATAGATGTGATATGACCAATTCCCTCAGGGACCTGCAGCTATGACTTTCCTGCTTTTAAATTTATTTATTTATTTTTTTTGAGTCAGGGTTTCTCTGTGTAGCTTTGGAACCTTTCCTGGAACTCACTCTTAGCCCAGGCTGGCCTCGAACTCACAGAGATCCTCCTGGCTCTGCCTCCTGAGTGCTGGGATTAAAGGTGTGCGCCACCACTGCCCAGCTGCTATGATAGACTTTAACCTGGAACTTTGAGCTAAAATAAAGTCATTCTCCTTTCTGTTGGTATTGTCAGTGTAGTTTATTACAGCACCCATAAATTAAACCAAGAAACCTCATAGATATACAACCCAAGGCAGTTCTCTTAGCTACAGCAACCCATCTTTATATGCTCAAGCTTTTAATCCGATAGTTTCAGACCTTGAGTTAGATGGAACCTCAGAGTGTTCTAAGTGTAGCATTCTATTTTGTGACAGAGAAAATGGATGATGGGTAAGCACAAGGTATTTGTTTCTTCTGAGGCACAGTTACACCAAGTCAGACTTCTCCAAGGGAGGTTTCCAAGAAGGCAGCCACATACCAGTGTAATGTGAGTCTCCCCAAAGAGGTCAAATGAACTGCATTTTCACTTACACTCCATGCTTTTCCCCATTGCAAAATCCTTGAAGCCTTCATTTTGTCTGGCTACAGTGGTGAACTTCAAACATGGATGTTTGGGTAGAAATGTTTTCTTTTTTAATCAAACACAGGACGACTTGGACAGGCTATTTTCACAGCTGAGCTCTTCTTGCGGGGATTTATGGGATCTTTCACACGTTCCTGCTTTGGTCTCTTCCGCTGACTTATTTAGCTTTCCTGACACATCCAAATGCCTTCTAAGCAAGACCCTTGCCTTGAGATCCAACCGTGGAGTTGTCAGGATAAGGACACATGCCAGGGGTGAAGAGACACAGCTCAGAAATTGTTTTCTTTTCTGATAAGCAGAAGCATGATGCTTTTTCTTCCATGGCAATATAATCCAGACCTGAAGCTCTGAGAGCTTTGAGTATTTAGGGTTCTGGTGCTTTCAGTATGACCCGTGTAATCATCTTTGGAAAGCCTTACTTCATTATCTTTAGCTGAACTACTAGGTGGGAAAGATAAAGAAGGTGAAGCTTAAGTCAGGGCTGAATTCTTCACATTGTCTTCTCTGTACTCTGTGGCACACTTAGTGATTGCTCCAGGACTTAGATGTCAACTGTTGGAGATTAAGCCATCTTTATTGATGACATGTTAAGGGAAAATTGCTGAATAAAGAGCCTTCTGTATGAAGACTGGAAATTATCTTCACTTCATTTAGCAAGAATATTGCCTCCAAAACAAATTATTTAGATCAATGCTGACACTGTCCAAAAAGCAGTATACCCCTTTACTCAGTAAAATGAGAATATTAGCAAATGCTGACATTATAATTCCCTTCCTTAATTTATGTTTTCCAAAGTAAAAGAGGCAAAAGGCTGCCATTTCCTTAGCTCCAGTCTTGAAGCAAACGTCTGTATAAGTTCTAAGTGTAATTCTTTTTTTTTTTTAAAGATATATTTATTTTATGTATGAGTGCTCTAACTGTATCACCCCTTTATGCCAGAAGAGGGCATCAGATCCCTCTATAGATGGTTGTGAGCCACCATGTGGTTGCTGGGAATTGAACTCAGGATGTCTGGAAGAGCAGCCAGTGCTCTTAACCACAGAGCCATCTCTCCAGCCCCTCTAACTGTAATTCTATTACACATATGGCTGTTTTGCTTATAGGACAGTTTTGCTCATTGAATTGGAGATTCATATGCAGATATTTCTCTCTGAGTTACTTCTGGGACTATTCTTCAGAATTATCTGACAGGCTTCTAGATGTTTCTAGTGAATTCAGAGTGAAATGCAAGAAGCTATTATGGTTTTCTTTATCTTACATTGGCTTGTTGCAAACATGGGTTTGTTTTCCTTACCTAAAAATGTGTAAAGCAAATTGGATAGGCCAAATCCAGGAATGACCAGAGAAATGAGTCATTATCACACACCTAAGAGTGAACAGTAGCTTTATGGCTACAAATCAAAGACGTTTTAGGACCCTGTCTTTATCTAGAAGTGTTTTTAGTCTGTGGCCTTCCAGCAAGGGCTGATGAGTCTATTTGAAGTTGGGGGAGTCGGGTGCAGCATGACCAGGGTGTGTTGTGCACAATGAGCTGACAGGTCCCAGTGTCCATAATGAACAGCTCTGTATGAATGGTTTCTGATATGAAAAGAAATTTGCTTATCAATGCAAGGAAAGCCATTGGGATGCTAATTTTATGTAAACATCTTTTCACTTTCTAATTCACGCCTCCCCCAAATGAAATGTAATTGGGTGTCTAAAGGAACAAGCATAGAAAGTAATTTTAAAGTAACTTGTTAATCAAAAATGACTCCAAATTTGTACAGTTTAAAAAAAGAAAAAAGAGGCTATGGCACTTTTGTTCCCAAATGCAAAAATGGCTAATTCCCCCTAAATATCACTTGAAGAAGGCTTATTTATTGTGACATGTAAATCTCAGGGGTGCTTTCAGTTCTCCCACTGGAGAACGCAACCCCATTTTGTGGGGTACTTCTTTCTTTTCTTTGGACTTTGAGATGCAGAAGCCCAAGTGTGAAACAAAGGGCCAAACTTTTGCTAGGTTAATCGTTCTAAATGCTGATTGCTGAGTTTTGTGTCTCTCAGCAAAGAAACCAGTGTTTTCCAGGCTTTAAGTGAATAGAGAAGACCAGGAAGTGTAGCTTTGCTGCACTTTGGGGTGGGAGAGAATCATGCTTTCCATTACCAGAATCATGAGGATAAACCATGTACTATATGAACTGAAGTTCTCAGAAAATAGCTGCATCTACATTAAACATTCTACAAGGCTGGCTGATGATCAGAACATCAGATTCACAAGAGGAGTCACAGGTCCAGAGACACATTATCTAAGGCTACTGTTAGCACCCTAAGTAACTGTTTACTGCCTACCTCTGTGTGTGACATAATATCCTTGTGACTATTAGGTTAATCCTTCCAGTGTACTAACAGGCC
>CABHPQ010132352.1:0-14883 GCA_902168405.1 Peromyscus aztecus | reverse complement strand
ACACACACACACACACACACACACACACACACACACACACACACACATAATACATTTAAAAAGAAATAAATAGGTTGGGCATGGTGGCAGGCAGATCTATGTGACTCTGAGGCTAGCCTGGTCATAGCATATTCCAGGCAGCCTGGTGCTACATCATGAGCCCTGTTTGAATCAGTAAGGAATTAGTAGACAATTTCCAAGAGGATGCCAAGATTTAAGTCATCTATTCTTGATTCCCAGAAGTACACAAGGAATTAAAACTTTCGGTGGCGCTTATGTTAACCCCTCATGTCACTGTTCTAAGAAAATGTCTGACTAGAGAAACAGGATGACGGGGCGTGTTTAACATGGCCCTCGTCTTAACATCACCGAACGATAAACGTAATGAAGACTTACTACGCAAACTCGGCAGTGGTGGGCCTAAGAGCTCACGGGGAAACAAATGCTGACTCAGGTTAATGGGTCCAAACCACAGGTGTCAGTGTCTAGACCGAAACGGGGAGTTCTGAGGCCTGTCTGGACTACAGGGTGAGTTCAAGCGGCTCTGTCTATAGCTGTATGTGTAACTACAGAGAAAGACACACAGACAGACAAACATACAGACAGGCACCGTCTGCCTAGAATGAACAAGGCTCTGAGTTTGATTCCCAACACTATGGAAGGTAGAAGGGGGGGGAGGAAGGAAGGAAGGAAGGGGGGGGGGGGGGGGGGGGGGGGATGGGGGAGGAGAGGAGAGGAGAGGGATAAGGAAGTTTAAGGGTTTGTTGTTGTTGTTGTTGTTGTTGTTGTTTGTATTGTGTCCTCTTTATGGCAGGAAGCTAACACCTACCTAGGCCAGGCTTCAGGGGCTGTCTTTAAAAGCCCCTGGGTGCCTCTTGCCCTCTCACGGTCAATCAATTACCTATCCTAAGAATACATTAGCCCAGCAGCCATGCCTCCTCCCCTCCTCTCAGGTTCCTCCACCCTACCCCATCTTCCCTGACATTTGCAAACCAAAGTCATGAGGAACTTCCCTGCCTTCACATCTCCCTGGGTCAAAGCAACTGAACCTGCCAAACAAACCTCAGGGTACACAGGGCAGGGCTTGGTGCCCTTTCCAGGTTCAAAAAGAAGGCAGGGCCCCTCAGAGAGAGTCAACATGGACCTATCCATAGCTCCCTACCTATCCCCAAGGGCCAGTGAGTACCCCATAGTCAACACAGGTACAAGTTAACACTGCCTAAGCCTGGGTTCAACCCCTCCACTTAGGAGCTGTTGACCAAGCCCGTGACTTTCTTTCTGCCCAAATCCAACCACCAATGAAACGGACACAGTAGCGACCTCCCCCACAGGATTGTCACGAAGGCTATAAATGAATTAATAGCTTTCAAGTACCAAGAACAGCGCTTGGCACCAAGCAACTGTTCATTAAATGTTAGCTTTTGCCCTGTGTGGGTCAAATCTACCTGACTTATCCACCCACCGTCTCTCGACCATCTTTATCCTTCTCATCCACACAGTCAATTCACAAACACAGATTGCAGCAATTTTTAAAATTATGACCTAAGAAATGCTACCTCCTAGGAAGTCAGCATGGAGGCCTCAGCTAGCAACAGCTTTTTTCTAAAGGACATCTGGCTTCAGCTGATAACATGCCAGAGCAAACGGACACCGGTCACATGTAGAAGTCTAAAAGGAGAACCTGAGCATGGCATGCCCACTCGGAGGGCGGTTCTTCCACATTCAGAGACAGCGCCAGCCTGCTCTCCCTTCTTCCAGCCACCAAGTACAGTTCATGTGGCCACTTTGGGACACAGATTTCTACAACTGGGAATGTGTTATATTGAAACCTTATCCCTAGAGTCTTGTCATCTAAATAAAGACGGTAGACCATTCCAGAACGTAGAGAGTCCTTCCCCCAAACAGCGAGCAGATAGATAAGGGCTCTGGGAAAAGAGTGGTCATCTCAGCAACATCAGTGGCTGCTGGTCACATAGGCCCAACTGACAGGAAACCCCACTCCTTCCTTAAAAAGGACCCCTGACTGGAAAGGAGTGAGCCTAAGTGGGGAACCTAGTGGCTTATATCACAGCAGAGCTGCCCCCCTCATCCCCATGAGAGACCTTCCATACCTCTCCCTGAGTCCCAGACTCCCTCAGAAACGGAGAAGCCAGTCAGCACCCACCCATCCAACGCTGTCCCTTCCTCTGTCCTCCAAGGATGTTCACTCCCCAGCTTTAAAACCCACGCTGCAGGCCACCTCTCCCAGGGGGCCACTGTCTGCCTAGATTCACCTATTTCAAGCACCCAGGGGTTCCCTCCTCCTAGTCACTGGGATCATTAACTCTTTCATAAGACGACGGGATCCAGCGAACATCTCCTCAGATTCATAGCTCTTATGGGACTGCATTCTCCACATTAACAATGTCTCAGTGGAAACACAATGCTGGTGTGGATGAGCCACAGTGTAAGCCGGGCTAGTTGTTTGCATGTTTCTGGTGACCAGTCTATGTAAAAAGAAACAAGAAAAAGTAATCTGAGGGCCGGGTGTGGCAGAGAACGCCTTTAATCCCAGCACTCAAGAGGCAAAGGCAGGCAGATCTCCTTGAGTTTGAGACTGGCCTGGTCTACATAGTGAGTTCCAGGCCAGCCACAGCTACAATAACAAATAAGACTCTAGCCAGGTGTGGTGGCGCACACCTTTAATCCCAGCACTACGGATGCAGAGGCAGGCGGATCTCTGCGAGTTCAGGCCAGCCTGGTCTTCACAGTGAGTTCTAGGACAACCAGGGCTACACAGAGAAACCCTGTCTTGAAAAACAAAACAAAAACAAAAAGTAGGAGAGGCTCTGGGAGGAGGTGAGAAAGAGGAAAGGAGGGTCAGAATATATTGTTATGAAAATATTTTTCAATAGAGAAAGAATAAGGATCCTATTATAGCAACTTAATATTTTTAAGAAGTAAACTATCTTAGTAGTGCGATCCACTGAACCCAATACATGCATACTGTAGTCCTGTCAGTGTGAAACCAGCATCAAATTTAGTAATGAGATGTCTTCACTCTGTCGTTTATGTTGAGTCTGTGGAACCAATGTCCTTTCCAACGGAAGACAGATCTTAAATGAGAGCAGTCGTGTTGTGAGCCGTAAAGAGCTGTGGCTATAGAACTGGGCATGGTCTCCTATGCTGTGACTAGAAATTCCCACAGAACCTACGGTTCCTCCCTACACAGTCAGTATCTTAGTGTGCATGCACGAGACACCAGCCATCACTAGATCGCCAGATCTGTTGTCAGAGCTGACTGGACACACTACGGTGGAGAGCAGCACAGCTCTGCTTCATCCAAATCTCTGAGACCTAGGGGAATTCAGCAGAGCCTCCCCCCTACTCAATGCAACATGCCCCTTCCCACCTCAACCCGAGAGAAGCAGAATAGAACACAAAAACAATCAGAAAGTGTACACGGCATCTTTGTAGGAAACAAAGTACAAATTAGCGTAATTTCTCAGCTTCAGAGGAGGATGGGCAAAAGCGTTCTGAGCAGAGTCTCTGTCAAGTATTAACCTCCTTTCTCCCCACCGTGTGTGTGTGTGTGTGTGTGTGTGTGTGTGTGTGTGTGTGTGTGTGTGTGTGTGTTACACACAAGCAGATGTGTGGTTCGTGTGTTGGATGCCTGGTCCTTAGGATGGCAGTAGAGAGGTGTTAGGTCCTTTAAAGGGTAGACCCTGTGGGAGGTGCTGCCTCTCAGATGGCTTAGGATTAAGGCAGCCTTCACCTGGACCTCATGAGAACACGTCTTACAGATGGCTGGACCTACCCCAGGCTTCCTGTCTGCCATGTATAAATGGCCCCTGTCACTGTCTATCATCTGCCAAGATCTCACCAGAGCTGAACTGAACTTGACCTCCAGAGAACTATGAGCAAAATAAAACTTATTTTCCATAATGTTACGGGCCTTGAGGGCTTCATTAGAGTAACGAAAGGTAAGTTAACAAGGCAACTCTGCTGCACAATGGTCAGCTGGACGAGGAGAACAGCACTTCTGGATCCCTTGAGCTTTAGACTTCCCTGAGCTGGATTGGAATGTGTGGCTGGCGAGTAACAGAGGCCTCACTTTGCTTTAACCTACTGCAGCAAACAAAACAGGAGAGGCATGTCTGCAACACCGGACATCAACAGGCCAGGCGCTGTTGAAACTGGGTAACGGGCAGATGACGGTTCACCATGATGGTCTCCTTCTGCGAGTGAGTGTGTGTGTGTGTGTGTGTGTGTGTGTGTGTGTGTGTGTGTGTGTGTTTAAAACTTTCCATAATCAAGTCTGAAATACTGAAGCCACAAAAAGGAGAACAGTTATGTTTCCTTCCTCTCGGCACACGTGTTCTCAGAGGCCGCGTCAGCAGACCCATGACTTAGTCACAGCTGGACCGACGTGATGGAAGCTGCTTTCTTCTACAGAGGACGACATGGAGACCCAGTAGCCACACTGTGCTGCGGGGCAGCCCCGGTCTCAGTGCGTATCTGTCCAACACAAGCCAGGGCAGGTCCACAAAGCCCTTTCCTGAGTTCATACTGACCTCTCTTCACAAGGCAAGATGAGTTTGCTGCTCAGTTTTCTTTAAAGAATATAATGATTTAGTCTTTGAGAATGTCATACGTACAGGCAACATATTTCAATCACGTCCACCATCACCCTTCAGCCTCAACCCCTCCCAAATCCTCCACCTAAGCCCCACTCCTTCATGTCTTTTTTTTTTTTAAATAACCCACAGAGTTCAATTAGCGCTGCCCATAGACTCAGGGGTGGCGCCATTCACTGTCAGGTAGTCAACCTATCAGAGACTATGCCCCCCCAAGAAAATGGCCACCATCCCTGTTAATGCTCCTCAGCGAGGGGTAGTGGCTTGTGAGCCCCACCCCACCCATGCTGGAATGCTGACCGGCTTGCTCTTGCTCATTAACAGGCTACAGTCCTGTCAGAGCTCCCACACATAACTCATCTGAAGACACCGTTTTTGCCCCAATCCCCCCTAACCTCTGACTGTTAGCACCTTCCCTCCCTATCTTCCGTGATGCCCCTTGAGCCCTGGGAAGAAGGGGAGTGATGCAGATGTCCCATAGCTGAGCCCTCCACGGACACTTACTCCCTGCACTTGGACCAATTTTGAGTCTCTGCTTTAATCATCATCCAGGGCACAAAGAAGATTCTCCAATGAGGACGAAGGCTGCTCACCTTTCACCCAGCAGATGACCCATTCCAAGTTATTAAATGACAACAAGCTTTATGATAGGAGGTCCCTCTCCGCTGGTCTGGATGTGTCTCTTTAAACTCACAAGTTGAAATTCTAACTTTCAGTGTTACCGTTCTTGAGCTCAGAGTCTATATAAGAAAAGGCACGAGAAAGATGATCTCTCTCCACCATGTAAGAAAGGTCACAGCTAAGCCAACACCTGCAAACCAGGAAGTGGACCTCACCAGCAACAGAAGATCCCAGTAGCTTCTTCTTAAGACTCCCATCTTCCAAAACTTTGAGAGATGATCTTTTTTGCTGCTGCAGCTTAAATTAATACAGCATCTTCGCATTGTTTCAAATGCATGTGAACAAGTCCCTGCAATTCTGAACTTCGGTAAGCATGACACTAATAATCCCTGAAGGGAAACCCTGCTGGGCTAGCAGTTCACACCACCAAAGATCCTGAGATAGACCCGAACCACGGACCATCAGAGATGAAATGGGTGATTCCCAATGAAAATCACCTTCCTGCCCATTTACAACAGCTCTTTCCAACATTAACAGTAGCTAAAAAATTATAACTGAATGGTACAAACTATGCCGATAATCCGGATTCTGCATTCGAACATTTAAGATTGCCCCATGAATTTCTCCCAATTCCCAATTTGTACCCTCGTGAATGGTGTGTGAGCATGTGTACATGCCTTGCTCCATGGCATCTGGAAAAATTGCCCTTTAATAAAATGAAATACTTGGATTGCAACAGGCCTGAAATCCAGGCTTGGATTCCAGAAAACCTTTCCAAAGTCACAGGAAGTCGCCTGGCTTTTTCTAAAGGGATGAAGGACTGAGAACTATAACAGGACTTACAGTAGCAAACGGCGCATCTACTTCAACTGCATCAGCTCCACTGGTTAAATTCCACGGGAATTCTTGAGAGGAAAGAGCCTAAGTTAGGTTGTTATCCCATCCACAGCCTTGCCTTCATCCTGGATTCCCTTTTCCTTCCTGGGCTGTTCTATTCCAATCCGGGTAACATGAAGAAGTCTTTAAGGAAAGAAATGGCTATCACTATGACCAGCAACAAAGTCAACTTCAGGCCAGGAGAGCTGTCCTGAACATAATAAAATAGAGGTCACACAAATCAACTTGTTAGGAATAAAGACATGCATACCCAACTGTAAGGAAAATCCCTCTTCCTGTCTGCGGCTTTAAAGCAGACCCTGTGATTCACGTCCAAGGAATCCAAACAAGAGCCTGAGTACCAGAGGTCTCTATTTGCACACATTCCAAGGCACCACCCCCAAATCATGGCAGCTGGAGGGCTATTCTAATCAGGTGGGTTTCAAAGTCACACCCCCATCCCAAAAACATCTTTGGGCTTCCAGACAATACACATATGCACAGAAGGCCGCCTCTGGCTCTGAGCTAAGCTATGGGTGATGGGCACCCTGCAGCCTAGAGTTAGGTTTCAGAACTCCACAATCATCTGAGTGACATTAGCTGGGCCACAGAAACAGGAGCCCAGAAAAGGCGGCTTTCTATCCCCCAAAAAGTAAACACGGAAAGAGGGGACAGGAAATCGCTGACACAGGGCATAATGTATATTTACTTGGGTATTGAGAAAGATATGTGCATAGATATGTACGTGTATGTGTACACACACACACACCCTCCCCCTCGGGTGGGCTGGGTAAAAGCAAAATCAAAGCAAAGCCTCAGCCAAGCTTTCCCCCACAATTGCACAGATCACTCACCCACGGCTCCAAAAGGAAGCCGAAAAGGAAGTTGTTGGGTTGCAGCTAAAACTCTTCCTCCCACTTTGCCTCCCATCCAGTGCTAAATCTGAGTCCCTGGCTTAGTGAAGGAATCCACGCAGCCACAATAACTCTATGAAGCGTGCACGAAAAGCCTACGATGTGGATGTTCTAAGATTCTGAATGTGGGATGGCTCTGTACTCGCTCAGCAGAGAGCTCCCCCTCCCCCTTCCCATCCCTCCTTTCTGCTGGGTATCTCCTGTGCTGGGCTGGTTCCCCTCTCCATTTAGGGGCTTTCTGATGCTGTCTCCTCACCAAAGCAACAGCACTAGGGGAAGGGCACTGATTTCCTGAAGGAACAGTACACACATAGTCTCTCTGTCTCTGTCTGTCTCTGTCTCTGTCTCATCACAAACCCCACATCTGGATCAATCTCAGACTGTTGGACCTGAGACTGTTTTCAATTCTACAGAGACAAACCGAATATCCAGTAAACAGTACAGCCCATACCCAGCTGGTAGCAAGATGCCAGAGGGCATCAGGAAGTGCCTGGCCATTCTTCAATCTCTCAGAACCTTCATCCCTTAAGGGGTTCAGTAAGGGAAACTTACCAACCTTTTAGGTCTCAAAAAAAATCAAAATAAAAAGATCATCTTTTCCTAATATACAAGAGTCATTCAGAAAAATAAGAAGCCTACGAAACCAACAGCTATAAAACCCACTGTCCAGAAACACCACCAAAAAATGTCAGTTTATTTCCCTCCACGATTTCTTTTTCTTCCTGTAAACAGATGGATTATTACAAACAGTCCATGCCTGCTCAACCCAGCAGTCCCAGCATCTAGAGCAGTGGTTCTCAACCTTCCTAATGCTGCAACCCTCTAACACAGCTCCTCGTGTTCAGGTGACCCCCAACCATAAAATTACTTTTGTGCTACTTTATAACTGTAAATTTGCTAGTTATGAATCATAATGGAATCATCTGAAGTGCAGGTGGTCTTAGGCGACCCCTGTAAAAGGGGTAGTTATCCACAGACTGAGAATCAGTGATCTAGACAAAAAGTAAGCTTCATGGCCCATGTTTCCCATCAAGGCACTTGCTCTTAGAAACAGAAGCTACCATTGGCTCAGGCTAACTTGAAAAGAAACCATGTCTGGGAATTGAATGGACTAGAGTGTCAGGGAACGGGGTCATCTCAAAGCCAGGGAAGGCACTGCTAAGAGACCCAGATCAGAGCCCCTCGGCCTCAGTGAGGGACAGCTCGGCTACCTTCCTAGACCAAATGACCCCTACACAGACCCCTTGGAAGGCCAGGCCAAGGAGACACCAGAGAAGTAGAGTCAGCATTGCTGCATGCATAAAGCATTTCCTCCCCTCACCAAAACCCACCCAAACCCACCGAAGCCTCCTCGGCACAGAGCCCTTCACATGCTGCTTACCACACAGACATATCTGAACCTGTCACGCTTTGCTGCACACAGCTGCTGGCCTCTGACCCCACTCTCAGACTCCTCCATCTGTAAGGGGAGGTCCTGTTCATTCATCATTAGGCCTAGGCTAGCCTACAGTAGGTGCTCACGAAAATGCTGGCTGAACAAACGGGCTACCCTCTACTCATTAGGAGGAAAAGGCAGCTGCCTTCACTTTCTTCTATTAAATTTCTTCTCTTAATAAATAGGCAGAAAGGGACGGCTCCCTCCTGGGCCTGTCTACACTCTCCTGTTGAGTGGGAAAGTCAAGGGAAAGGTAGGGTGGTGGATCTGTATATTGCTTGCTCGATCTGTTATAATATTCCAGGGACCTAAGTTTGGCAAGCCATGTTCAACTTGGGAAAGGGGAGGAGGTCAACACTTTAATAATGAGCACCTATCTGATTTGAACACACACTCTCACACTTCAGAACCACTGCCCTGGACAGCCAAGCAGGGCCCACCAGGAACCAGGAGCTGGTTCTGCGGGAGAGAACTGCACACTTCACTGCAATGGGCAGGTGCAGTGCAGGAGGGGACCTCCCGAGAGGCCAGCTGAACCGGAAAGCAGAGAACAGCCCCCGTAGGGCCACGCCCTCTGGAGTCTCTAGTGTGCCACCCACAGTCCTGCCAGGCTTTTCCCAGGCTGTGACTTAGAGCCACAGGCGCAGGCTCAACCCATCATCATCTGGTCACCAAGTCACTGGCCCTAATTAAGGTCGCCTGAGACACAGGCATGCCCACCTCCTTCCAGCAAGGCCTGCCTCTAGATAAAGGCTTCTGGACCACAAACGCCAGGGGCTGGGCTCTCCAAGCAGCTCTCCGCTGGCCTTTAATTTGGCAGTACCCGAACAGTCTCATCTGAACCCAGCCATTTAAGATTGCCCAACCTCTCTCTAATCGTTGGGAATACACACATCGGGATTGAGGAACACACAGGATTAGAGGCTACACTCTGCAAATGAGCCCTTCATTTCCCCTCGGGTCTGGAAAAGGCCTATGACCACTGGGTTGTGTCCTGACTGGAAGCGCACACACTCACAACCCCTGGGGCGCCAAGGAATTACAGGCCACCCTGGGACCTTGGCTTGTCAGGACACCCATCTCATCTGAAATCTGCAAAATCTGGGGCGAGCACTCTTTCAACTTGAAAGCCATTAGTCACTGAGCTCCAAGGTCTGCTTCCTTCCCTCAATAAACACCCCCACCCTCACGGACTGAGTGGCTGCCATGTCCCACATGCCTGGTGCCGCTTGCTCGCCACCACCGTGAAGCAGTCACTCCCAAGAACCCTACAAATCCCAGAATTCAGTCCAGTCAACCCTTTTTCTGCAGCGTACACTCCATCACTGAGACACATCGTAACTTGGGTGACAGGATTTTACTTCACTCAGTGTCATAGAAAACCAAGGGGATTTGAGGACACTAGTATTTTCATAGCCCCACCCCACAGACAGGGACACTTATCTTTAAGGCCAATGGTGACACCAGAGGAATTGGCTCTTAGGTGTCTTAATTGTGTCTAGGGAGCAGAGATGGCTTCCAACATCGTGAGCAAAAAAGTTAAACCTGGAGTATCTAAGACAGTTCTGTCTCTGGGATTCTCCAAAGATTTCTCTGCTCAATTCAGTAACCCCTGTAGTGGCGAATTCTACCCCGACCCCACCCCCAGTTTATTTAATTAACCTTGTCTTCTCCCCTTTTTCTACCTCTACCGACATTAGTTCATACACTTTTATGCAAAGTTCACTCACTCCATCGCATCCTTGGCCTGGTGCTTGATTTAATGTCCTCTCCCATTTCCCACCCTCCTCCAGGAAGCCGCCTGGGATTTCCTACCGGCCACTGCCTCTCCCTCTCTTTTCCCTCCATCTCCCACAGGGTCCTGGTTTTGCCAGGCTGATGTTAGGAAGGAAAATGCAGGCTGCGCAGACCCACGGCGGAGGTACAGTCTGTCCTGTTCTACCACACATCAGCCTTGTGATTTGAAGGAGAGTCACTGCGCCTCTGTGTGTTTCCATTATTTCCTCTGTCAGATAGAAGAACCTACCTCCAGGAGCTTTTGTGAGACTTTGGAGATGACACACATAACGTGCTTATTAGCATCCCGCACACAACAAATGTTCAATAAACATAAGCTACTATTACGTTCCCACTGCATTTTAACAACCTGCCTGTATGAATTTATATCCCCCACTCCGCTTGGGCACTGGATCATGTTCCCTGGGATATCACCTGAGCCAAGAACTACAGCTACCTCATCAGAGCTAAAATAATAAGGAGGATGATGGTGATGATGATGATGGTGAAGATGTGGGATGAACAGATAAATGAATGTGTGACCATGGAACTGTGTGTCACACTCTGGGACTCCTCCATGCAACTCCATTATGCATGCTAAATAGATGTTCTCATAAATGTGCTGGACAAACACAACCAGAGGGAAATTAATTCTAGCAGGAAAGGGCCCTGAAGAAAACTACAGACGCCAAGAAGAGAAACCAAAGAACAAAGACAAGGAGACGGCACAAGCAGAACCAGGTGGGGTTACAGCACACGGCCGTCCTGGCGCTGGTTCCCCAGAGGACGAGTGGTCTAGCATGGGAGGAATGGTCCAACATGGAGGAACGGTCTCACGTGTGGGGGATGAATGGTCTAGAATGGAAGCCACAAGCTAGAATGAGAAAGAAGAACGGTCTAAGGAATGGTCTAGCCAGGAAGGAATGAGCATAGGGAAAATAGTCACACATGGGAAGAACGATCCAGCATGAGCAGAAATGTCTGCCACGGAAGAATGGTCTAGCGCGTGTAAGTATTCTCTAGCATAATTATCAGCGAGGGTTCTGGGACACACAGACACCGAGAAACTGAGTGGGGAAACTGAGTGACCACATACCTTTCCAGGGAAGAGGCTGACAGGGCATCACTAGTTCCTTGAAGGGTTCTAAAGATTAAAGAGATGAAAAGCCCCAGAAGGCTGTCTGACTAGGGGGTGAAGGAATACAATGCATTCAACTGTCCACTTAGAAATGATTCCGACAGTAAATTTCGTGTTATATATATTTTACTACAATAAAAAAGGTGACATACAAATGAGGAAAGAAGTTTGAGTACCCATAATTAGCAAGGCTGTCAGCTGCAACACACTGAGCTAGGATTCTAAAGTCTCCAGAGCATTCACCGCCACAGCTGGACTCTAAATCCAAGATGGTGTCTTAACAGCCTCAGGAAACTGGCCACATGTGTTCCCACCAAACAGGAAGACAGTATTTATATCCATTTTTGTTTTCTTACAGGCATAATAAACTCCACATGCTCCATCTTGTCAGACATGCTTTATTCCAACCCACAACCTACAAATGGCTTTATGAAGGATGACCTGGAGGCAGGGGTGTGGCCAGATCAGTTTGATCCAAAACACACAACGCTGGCTCGTCTTCCACACTCAGCTCACAGTTACTGTCGGAAGTGTCCCCTCATCTCCATTTTTTGAACTGCCCCTTCTCTTTCATGCCCCTCCAGTGAGTCTGCAGATGGGTTCTCAGTCTTATGACCACAGCCAGCTAAAAACATACAAAGCGGCCATTTTGTTTCAAAACGGCAAATAGACCTGTAAGGTCAACATCACATACCTCCTAACACTGTCTAATGGCGTGCCAGGCTTGAGGATAAGAGAATGGAAAAATCAATACCACTGGATGTGACCAGAAAACAAATGAAAAAGTGTAAGCAGTCCTGCTAAAATGGAGGTCCCAGGGTATCTATCCACCAGCCACAGCAGACCGCCATTCCGAAATAACCTCCATTCTTAGCTCTTTCCGCAGGGTCTCACCCAACACAAGCAAATTCCACAAAGCTTATCTATCAAGGTTTGACTCACTCCATTCCTGAGCCGTGAAAGGGACCACGTTTTTTGACACATGGGCCCTTTCCCACACATCTATGTGCCTTCGATGATGAATGAACGCTCCAGATTTAGATAGATAATTTGATTGTGTCTGGCTTTGGAACCCTTGCTGCCAAGTGAGGTTCCCGCCAGTGGATTTCCTTTTGTTCTGTTTGAAATGTTAGCTGAAGGGAGGGAGCCCCGCAGTAAACAGCAGCAGGAAAATAAGACCTGCCGCCCCCACACGCCAAAAGTGCAGTCCTCGGCAGATTGTGATTGCGCCACACAATCAGAGGAGGTTTCATCCCCACAGCTTTGGGTTCTACTTTCTCTATAAATACTTACTCATTTTCTAATTAAACAAACAATTAGTAGAAAGCACAGCCTGAGAAACTGCGTAGGCGTCACCCTCTTGCTAAGGAAGGTATTATGGCAAATGATGCCAAGCAAGGGCGAACAAAGGGTGCTGGGTTCCTAACGCTTGCACGAGCTGGGAGGTCCACACAGTCTAGCACGTAGAAGACCTCTGACTCCAAACCTGAAACGCACATTCTGAAGAGCTGGCTCTGGAACACAGTCAAGGTAGTTTTGTTTTGTTTTTAATTTATTTGCTTTACGAGGGCTCATCAACAATGAGCTATGTGTTTTGGTTGGTTTCCAGTAAGGCTCAGCATCTTTGTCAACAGCATATTCAAAGACTCAAGAGACACAAAGCAAGCAGTGACCTTCAGAGATCGTACACTAAAAATCTCCTGACTCCATGTGACTAAACAAAATTAATGTTTACTCTTCGGGGCTGAGGACTGGTAAGAGAAACGGCTGTGACACGAGAGACTCCCTACCCGCTGTGACGGCAGGCAGTACCAGCATCTTGTTCCGAGTATTTGCAGAACGACGATTCTGCAGGCACAGGCTATGTTTAAATTCACTAATTATGGTGGCCGGAAAGAGAAATGTCCTCCACGGCCTCAGATAGGTGAACACCTGATCCCAGCTGTTAGCTCTGTTTGAGGATGTCATAGACCCTTTAGGAGCTGCTATCCTCGCTGGAGGAAGTACATCACTGGGGGGTGGGCTTTGAGAGCATACAGCCCCGCCCCATTTCTAGTTGGCTCTGTGTTCAGTTGAGACGTGATCGCTCAGCTTCCTGCTCCTGCTTCTAGCCTACTTCCGCGAGCCACGCCTCTCCACTACAATGGACTCTTCTCCCTGGGGACTCTTAAGCCACAGTCAACACTTTCATCTATGAGTTGCTTCTGGTCACGGTATTTTATCACAGCAGTAGAAATATAACTGATATACTAATTTAAAACTTGCATGGATTCATTTACTCACTATTTACCGAGCATCAGTTGCCATGGAGATAAATAATTCAAAGTCTGCTCTCCTGGAGCTTCCAAACCATAGGGAGGGGACACAGGTAAAAGGGAAATAAAGTAGAACAAACAGCAACAGAGAAAGAGACGGGAACAGGGACGCAGAGGGATGAGGGCAGAGGTACCCTGGCTGGGACTGCTGGAGAAGGGTTCCCCAAGCTGGAGCTGGAACCACCACCCAAAGGTCTGGAGAATAATGCCCCCAGCAGAGGGAATAGCAAGCACATTCATTCTGGGATGGGCAGGAATTTGTGGAGGTAAACCCCGCAAACAGGTGGTGAAGAGAAGTAGAGAGCTGGGAAACGGGCAGCCCCTGCGAGCTTGCAGGCCATGGTCAGAGATTTCTACGATTCTTCCACCTCAGATGATGGAACTGAACAAGTCCACAAGTAGCTAGTCATTAAAATACAAAAGAAGGCAGGCGCTCAGCAAGTTTGTATACTTCGAAGAGACCCCCTGAGAAGCAGGAGACCCCCTGAGAGGCAGGAGACCCCCTGAGAGGCAGGCTTCCTGGTCCGCACCCAGTGTACAGCACCTGGAACTTACCAAGAACTCTTCATTGTGTCCTTCTTAGTCATTAACACGAGAAACAGTGAAGCCAGAGGTTAAGGACAGGCCATGAAAAGAACTCCTCGCTCCTAATTACTTAGAAGTAATTCTTCCCATTTCTAAGGTTAAGGAGGAAAAGTTAATCTAGAAGACGCGACTTAAGTGTTCCTCCCTCTCTGACGACTCCAAAGTACCACTTTAAAATGGCTTAGGACCTGGACACATGAGTGCCCAAAGGCCTGGTCACCCAAGAAAGCCCAAAGGTGCCTTAATAAAGTAAGAAACGTGGGCCTCCCTGAGTCTCTATCAGAATCAGCTCAGAACATCCAGAACTCCAGATCGTGGCTCAGACCTGCCACACTCATCCCTGGGTGTTGCATGGATGCAACATTCTATTTCGGCTGTAGTAAACTCACTGGTCATGGATGGGTTCTAGTACACATTACTAGATGAGGCTCCTTCGGTTATTTCTAACACTTCTAAACTGCAAGTTCTCTCCAGAACCAAGCATTCCCCTGATCTGACCACGGCCAGACTAGGCACCAAGTCCCCTTCTCTCTCCTCTCGCTGTTTCTTACCCACCGGTTCTCACTTAACCAGTGCCAAGCCTGTCACCCACCCACGGTACCTTAAA
>CABHPQ010132350.1:18505-30378 GCA_902168405.1 Peromyscus aztecus | reverse complement strand
TGAGGCTGCAGGGTTTGGGGGTCTTAGGCTAAGGCTTGTTCCTCTTTCCACTGTTCTGCTAAGGCTGAGGGTTTGGGGGTCTTAGGCTGAGGCTTGTTCCTCTTTCTTATGTTTAACTCTTTCAATCTGTGCAGACAGTATGGGAATTGGGTTATTTCTGCTATGCCGATGGCAACGCCAGTTCACTTGACACTGACAGGTAAACCAAGCAAGCCCTTCTGGCCATGCCACCCTCTGAATCTGCACAAGTATGGTTACAAATGTTGGACAGATAGTACCTAGAGACAGGCAACTCCTGTGGTCCTCATACGACCTAAGGCTGGGGGCATAAGGGCAGCACCCTATGACGGGTAAGTTTTTGGGGAATTGCTACAGGTGACCTAAGACAGGGGCTATCTGATCTTCCACAGGCTGTTCTAGCTGATGTGTTCCTTTTAAAAATAAAAAGGGAGGACATGTCGGCAGCAATAAGTTTGCTGCCTTAATCTTAAATGCCCTTTTTTGTCCTGTCCCAGTTAAGTTGTTTACGTGAAAATGTGCAGTTGGGTTCTGGAGAGTGCTGGGGATCAGTTCCCCTGTGTTTTTTTCCTGTCTGGCTTGCCTCTGGATACAGAGTAACCATTTCTTGACTCCTGCTGTTGGAGGGGTATATAAGCCCATGTTTGTATGAATAAAGAGAGCTGCTTCACTGACGAACTGAAACTGGGTGTCTACAGTGCTGTTTAACCTCGGCATCCCTCACCAGATTTCGGGCTCCAGCTGCGTGGGTCATGGCAACCTAAGAGAAACTATGTGACTTATCTTGTGTTAAGACTTTGAGGGCCCCCTGGCAGTGTGATCAGGTCATCAACTGGCTTTCTGGAACCCATTACCTCTGGTTGTACACCCTTTGCTCATCCTTGATGCAGTAGGGAGAGGCTTGGTCCTTTCTTAACTGAATATACTAGGCTTAACTGTCCTCCCATGGGAGAACTTACACTTTGGGCGGAGGGCATGGGGGGTGGATCAGGGAAGGAATACAGCGTGGATTGGGAGGAGAGATGAGAGGGGGATCTGTGGTTGCTATGTAAAATGATTAAAAATTTAAAAAAGAAAAAGACAATAAAGATGATATCCAGCAGAAGAGAGAGAGAGAGAGAGAGAGAGAGAGAGAGAGAGAGAGAGAGAGAAAGATTGGGTTGAGCCCTGAAAATGTAAGCAATAATTGTCCGTAGTTTGGCTGTGAGACAGCAGGAGCAGTGTAGAGGGAAGGGCTATGCAGAGCAATGGGAAAGAATTGTGCAAAGAGCTTGGCAGAGGTGAGAGGGTGTCTGTGCTGAGTGAGAGATGTAGCTTTGTGGAGATAGAAAGAATTGGAACTGAAGAGAACTGGAACTAGAGAGAATTGGGACCAAAGGTTTAGAATAGAAAAGATTGAGGGGAGAGAGTGAGTGAATAAAGAGTGAGTGAGTGATTCAGTAGTGTAGCAGGAATCTTAAAAAGTTCTTATTAATAAAATCAAACCTGGGGCCAGTTATTGGGTGAAATGCTGGATGGTCAGAGAACCAGAACAAGCCACAGCTACCTCACCTCACCGGTACATCAGCTGATCCTGTTTCCTCAGAATGGGTCTCAGCTGAACTGCTGCTCAAAAGCCTGAATGCTTAACCAGGCCAAATGCTTAATGAGGCCAAATGCTTCTAGTTCCTGGTCCTCATGCCTTATATACCTTTTTACCTTCTACCATCACTCCCTGGGATTAAAGGCTCGCTTTCTGGGATTAAAGGGGTGAGTCACCATGCCTGGCTGTATCCTTGAACAGATGGATTTCTGCCTCTGGATTGCTAGGATTAGAGGTGTGTGCTACCACTGCCTATCCTAAGTATCTAGTGGCTGTTCTGTCTCTGACCCCAGATAAGTTTATTAGGGTGCACAATATTTTGGGGAACAGAATAACACCACACAGTAGTGTGTAACATATAACTGTATATAAAGAGATGTAGCTGTATGGCAGAGAGAAAGGAGAAGTGTCAGAAATAAAAGATGTGTGGGAATAAGATGAGTGAATGAATGACAGAATGAGTGAGTAAAGAGTGAATGAATGATGCAGAATATAGTGAAGGAATGTGAGAGAGTAGAGAGAAGAAATGTATAGCTATAACTGTGCAAAAGAGGTATGTGGCTGTGTGGAGAATATGGAAAATGTAACAATGTGGAATGTAATTTGGCTGTATAGAGAATGTAACAATGTGGAACTTACCATCTCAGAGAAAGATGTAATAAAAGAGAAACTTACCATCAGAAAGCCTATGTATTTCCTTATTTTTTCACTCAGATAGAATAGACCAATGACAGGTAAGAATTTTTCCTTAGCCCTCACCACCTTCATAGATTTTTTTACATACTCTAGTGATAATTAGGGAAGCTGAAGGGATAGCTCAGATGTTAAAATCTAGACTCACAACCAAAAATGTAAGAGGTGAGTTCCTAGCACTCATGGCTGGCCCCTCCAGTTTCTGATTTATTATTAACTAATTTATTGATTGATTGATTGATTTATCATAGACATTTAATATGGGGACTAGAAGTGATAGCCCTTGGTTAAGCACTAAGGTAATGTAATGCAATGAATTATCATTTATTTATAATCACTCTAATAGTTAGAGACAACATACTTAAATCTCTAGTCTAGAGTAATTTAAATAACCACTTAAAAAATCCTGGTTCTGTGAAGTTGATTACAAACTCTCAAGACACCATTGATGGTCTAACTAGTTGGTAAAATAAAATTTCGTTATATATTTATAATGCAGAGCATAGAATAATTCCATGGGAAGTAGCTCATAGTCTAATATTACAACATTACTAGGAAATAGCTAAGGATGTTCTCAAAACCTGAACATACTGCCGAGATTATTATTTACTATTTTATGTATTAACTGGTTCATTCGAGCATTTTCATGTGTAATGGTTTATTTAATAAACATCAATTACAGGCTATATATATATATATAATATATATATTATATATATTAAATTTTTCATTGTACTCATATACAATTCCCCTAGACCAGAGCTTCCCCTCTGTCTACTCCTTTAGGTTTCTCCCTCACCTCCTCCTTTCTTTCTGTTTCCCTCCTTCCTGTCTCTCCCCAGAAAAGAGCAGGCCTCTCTGGGACATCATCCAAATAGAACACAAGACCAGCCACAAACCCTCACATCAAGGCTGGGTGAGGCATGCCCAAGGAGGAAGAGTCCCAGAGTAGGCAGAAATGTCAGAGTCACCCCAACTCCACCTCTCAGAATTGCCCCCAAAAGACCTAGGCAAGAACATATCAGATATGCAGAGGACATAGTGGACACCGATACAGGATCCAGGTTCTGTGAATCTCCAGGGATTCCTCAACCATGCTATGCTGGTGTCCTCAACCCCTCTGCATCTCACAATTCTGACCAAGGCCAGGGGCTGGATGGAAACCTCCAACCTGGACACTCCCTTAGCTTTATGTTGGCTGTGGATCTCCACTCCTGTTCCCATCCACTTCCAGTGGCAGTCTGATTGATGGCTATTGAACTGGATAATGTTCTTTCAACAAAGTAGAACTTCATTAAAAATAATTTCACTAATGTGTGTGTGTGTGTGTGTGTGTGTGTGTGTGTGTGTGTGTGTGTCTGTCTGTCTTCTTTGGTTAGGCATCATTACACCAGAACATCATATAGGTAGGACCAATTGCAGGTCAATTATTTAGTGGCTGGTTTGGTGTCTGAGACCCAACTGACTGGAAGCCTTGTCTGGTTACAGAAGATGGATAATTCAGGCTCTATGTTCTCTATGACTAGGAGTACATTCTAGGATCACCCTCAGAATGAATAATCTTCATTTAAAAAGAGAAGCTGTTATCCTCATCTTTTAAGAATATTGCTTTCCATGATGTTTTATGAATTTTTCTGTTATTAGAATTTCAAGTCACATTTTACAGTCTCAGCTTTGCTAATTTTGAAGAGCATAGCTATCTGTATTTTATCTTAATACAATTCACAGACATTGATCCAAATAAGTTAACAGAAGTATTACAAGGAATGGAATTCTGTGTTAGTTGTGATATCTGGGTGTCATTTCTTTTTAGTGATGTTAATGAACACAATATAATCCACTTTAAATGCACTGTATTGTAGTCATGATCTTAATACTGTAAAATCGTAATTTACATTATGGAAAATAACATTTTGAACTGTGTGTTATTAGAGAAATTTAAAGTAAATATAAAACCTTAGTTTAATAAATCATTATGTACATTCCTCTCTCATGTATCTTATTTTATTTGAACCACTGTGTAATTGGATAACAAGTATTGCTTCATTTTATAGAAAAGAAAATTATGGTTCAGACATGATATATTTCTGTGAACTATTTTAGAATAGGAAGAGTGTAGAAGTCTTTTTCTGGGTTCTCTCTAATCCCAGTTCTGAGATGCTACTACAGCTGTTGTCTAAAAATCCCAGCCACTGCTCAAGTTGGCAGCTGAACTGGTCTTGCTTGCTATTGTTTTCAAACTTACAGAAAGCAAGTGTCCTAGCTCCATTCCTGTTGCTGTGATAACACACTCTTGCTCTTGAAGAGGAGAGTGTCTGTTTGGCTTCCACTTCCATGTTATTGATCAATAGTGAGGACACATATGGCAAGAACTCACGGCCAAACTAGAGAAGAACACGGCTTGCTGACTCTCACTCTGTTTTGATCACCTAGCTTTCTTACACAACCCAGGACTAATTCTCCAGGGATGATGCCACCCCACCCACAGTGTGCTACAGCCTCCTCATATCCATGATTATTCAATTCAGTCCATTACAGTTATGGCCACAGGCTAACTTAACCTTAATAATTAGTGAGACTCACTCATAAAACTTTATGTTGTGTGAAGTTGACTGCTGAAGCTAATGAAGATAGCAAGATTTATGGAGATATGAAAACTTCTACTAAGATTTTGAGAAAAATCATGTTGTTCAGGTAATATGTAGTAGGTTTCATACTGGTAGCCCAGAGTAGGCTATTGTGCTAGTGTGAATGCAATTTGGCCCCCATAATCTCTTAGGGAGTAGCAGTATTAGGTGAGGCTTTTTTGGAGTGAGGTATGGCCTTGTTGGAGGAAGTGTGTCACTGTGGGGGCAGGCTTTGAAGTTTCCAATGCTGAGGATAATGCCAAGTGTCTCAGTCAACTTTTTGTTGCCTGCAATATATAGATTCTAAGTTACTCCTTGATAACCATGTCTGCCTGCAGTGGCCTTTCTCTCCACCATTATGACAATGAAGTAAACCTCTGAAACTGTGAGTGAGTTCCCTCATATAAATGTTTTCCCTGTAAGAGTTGCTGTGGTGATGGTGTCTCTTCACAGCAATAGTAATCCTAACTAAGACAGAGGTTGGTACCAGGATTGGGGCATTGCTGTGATGGGCCTGACTATGTTTCTTTGGAAGGAATATGGACCTTGGGACTGTAGATTAGAAAAGCAACTGAAATTTTTTATTGCTGCTTAATGGGCCATACTAGTAGGAGCAGGGAAGACCTTGGTGGTGAATGTGATTTGATGAAATGTGGGGTGGGGGGAGCGCTTATTCAACAGTTTCAGAAGAGAGGAATTTTAGTATGTTGTCTAGAGATCATTCTTGTGATGTTTTGGTGAATAAAGTGACTGAATTTTGCCCTTGTTTGAAAAGTTTCCCTGAAGTTAAAGTGAAGAATTTTGAATTTAGTTCCATTGGCACAGGAAATCTCAAAACAGCCTTGTTTAGACTCTGTTGTGGTACCTCAAATGAAGATTTATAACGGAAAGTAGCAAGCTGGGCAGGGTAAATTACAAAATATACCATTTATGGAGAAAAGGGTCACCAAAAAGTGGAAGGGAACTAAGGTCACTGTTCAAGGAGACAAACATATTAAGAAAAGGAATCAAGGAAGTAGTGATATTATGGCAAGATCCCACCCAGCATAAGTTTCCAACTTGGGAAAAGGAACTAAAGGAAAAACTTATAGCCAGGAGGGGTGGAGCATACCTTTATTCCAAGCATTGGAAACTCAGAGGCTGGCTGATCTCTGAGTTTGGGGCCAGCCTGATCTAGAGATCCAGTTTCAGGAGAGCCAAGTTTAGATAGTGAAGGACAGAAAGCTGGAGAAGATGTAAACTGAACAAGTGGGTCATGTTCCAGCCCCAGTAAGCAGCAGAACTTGACAGATTTGGCCATGTGGTTCTGGCTTTAGAGTTAAGGATAGAACAATTGGGTTATGTAATTTGCCTCCATGCCTTAAGAGGCCAGGCATGTGTCAGGCTGTCCCTGAACGGAGGCCTAGTAGAGGCCATTGTGTGAAGCTGGGAAGTTGAAGCCTGGATTTCCTTGGAGAACCTAGTGTTAGAGATGGCAGTGTCATGGGATACCTGCAGAGGAGAGCTACTAATGGGGAATGGAACCAGCCCCTGAGAAAGAAATATGTTGCACTCAATAAAGCTGAACAGATTTGGACATCTGAAGAGCTTTTTAACAACAGACACTGAAATGCAGTGTTTGGAGTTTGTCTGGCTGATTTTCAATCTTGCTTTCTTCCAGTTTTCTTCACTGTGCTCCCTTCCCTATATTTTGAAATGATAATATATATCCTGTGCCATTATATGTTGTAAGTATGTGACCTGGTTGTTTTATTTTGATTTTATAGGGGATTACATTTAAGAGACTGTATGAATCTCAGAAAAGACTTTGAACTTTGGACTTGAAAACACTGTTGGGACTGTGATAGACTATGGGGACTTTTGAAGTTGGACTACATTCATTTTGCATTATGATGTTTTTACAAGTTTATGTTGTCCAGGGTGTGGAATGTGGTAGTTTGAATATAACTGATCCCCATAATCTCACATGGAGTGGCGCTGTTAGGAGGTGTGGCTTAGTTGGAGTTTGTATGACCTTATTAGAGGAAATGTGTCACTGTAGTGGTGAGCTTTGAGGTTTCCTATGCTCAGGATACCACCAAGTATCTCAGTTGACCTCCCATTGCCTGCAAGATATAGGACTCAGCTACTCCTCCAGTACCATGTGTTCCTGCATGCTGTCATGCTCCCTGCAGTGATGATAATGGGATGAACCTCTGAACCTTTGAGTGCCCTTTGTAGATGTAACCAACCATCTTATTAAATAAGAAGCACAGAACCAATATAGAGATGAAAGCCAAGAGGTCAGAGCAATAGCTAAGAGCTAAAAACCTTACCCTTCACTGTCGCTGTTGCTGTACCTCTCCGAAAGAGAGCTACTTCCTGTGTCTGTCTTTTTTATAGAGTTTCTGTTCTGCCTTCTCATTGCTTGTAAACCCAACCACATGACTGCCTCATCACTGCCTGTCTGTACAGACCTCCAGGTCTTCTATGGTTGGTATTGAGATTAAAGGCGTGTGTCTCCAATGCTGGCTGTATCCTTGAACACACAGAGATCTACCTAGCTCTGCCTACCAAGTGCTGGGATTAAAGGCGTGCACCACCACCCAACTTTTGCTAAGGCTCTAATAGCTCTGACCGCTGGGCAACTTTATTTATTAACATACAAATCACATTTCAGTACAAATAAAATATCACTATAGCCCTCAATGAAATGTTGTCCTTCTAAGAGTTGTTTTGGCAATGGTATCTCTTTACACCAATAGAAACACTAACTGAGGCAAGTATGCACGAGGGTGATGTCTAAAGTGCCATGAACATGCTAGGATGCTGGAGATTCCAGGAATGTGAGATGCCAGGAATCTCACATTTAAAAAGTGGAATCAGCCTGAGAGAGAGGCCAGGAGGACTGAAGGAGTTAAGGCTTAGAAGAGTCTGCCTATGACCTTTGGAGTTCATTTCATGTAATCATATTCCACAGTGCTTGACCTGGAGCTGCAACCTTTGGTCTTTTCTCATTTGGATTTGGTCCTGCTTTTTTTTTTAAGATTTTCTGTACCACTACCTACACTTTCCTTTTAGAATGCTGGTCTTTATTGGTGACATTTTACAGTATGAAGAGTCAATATCCATTTTGATTTTGCAGAGGACTAAAGCTTTGAGACTCAGAAGAGACTTTGAACTTCAGATCTTTTGCCCTTTGTTTGAATCATGAATCATACAGGGACACTCTAAGTTGCGCTAAATGCAGTTTACATTATGGAAAATCTGTGAGCCTTATGTATGGATCATTCTTGTTTACTTGTGAACTGTCTTCCAGAGAAACATCCAATAAATTCTTTTCACCAAAATAGAGATATCAGTTTTCAAAAGCTGTGAGGTCTTTAAAAGTTGAGGAATGCCCTGTACAGTAAGTAGATCACTAGAGCC
Source organism: Peromyscus aztecus (assembly GCA_902168405.1). Lineage (NCBI taxonomy): Eukaryota > Metazoa > Chordata > Mammalia > Rodentia > Cricetidae > Peromyscus > Peromyscus aztecus. Next base: position 22,050 of record CABHPQ010132350.1, on the reverse strand, counting down.
ATCACTTTGAAGATATCTCCCAATCCTTAATTTCAGAACTTCTCAGCTTATAGGTCTACCATAACAGGAACATCTGCCCCCTCATAGTCTAGCCACCTTCCACTACACCATGCCTTCTTCCTTCACATGGACTCAAATTCTCTAAAAGGTTGTACCAAAACCATTTTTTGTCAGTGGTGTTTGTCACATGCTTTAATGAACTAATACAGTAACATAGAACAGACAACCTAGAAAAGTTTCCAATGCAGTGGTTTAACTAAAGCAGTGTTCCACCTTAATGGAGTGGGGAGGAGCCTGATCCTGCCTCAACTTGGTATGTCATGCTTTGTTGACTACCATGGGAAGTATTACCCTCCTTGAGGAGTGGATTGGGGAGGTAGAAAGAAGGTAGGGGAGGGAACAGGATGAGAAGAGGGAGAGGAAACTTGTGGTTGGATTGTAAAATAAATTTTAAAAACTTAATAAAAAAAGGCAAGGTAATAGGAGAGGAACCAATATTTGCTGATTGCCATCCATGGGGCACTCATTCAGTCAACAGAAAATGCTTCTGTAGGTTTTTATTTTACCCAGAAGCATTGGAATAGCATTAAAAAAGGCATTGCAGAAACAATCAAATTGCTACTATATAAAAAAGGAATAAGTCCTAGAAAGGGTATGAGAAACTGTAACCTTTGTGAATGGCTGATAGGAATGGAGAGTGATGCAGGAATTGTGAGGTACAGTATGGCAACTTTTTTCATACACATTTAACCATAACTTCACCTCTATATTTATTCCCCAAAGAATTTCATGCCAGGCCTCAGATACTCATATGAAATACTCAGATACCTCTATGAAAACACAACAAGCACATTACTCACTATAGTTGATATCAACCAAGAAGAAATCCTTTCATGGGTAAACGAATAATGCATAAACTAAAAAAAAAAAACTAAAGCAGTGCTCATTTACATAAAGAAGGTATGAGTGAACCATCCATGACTATCATCAAATACTGTACAACTGTATTAGTTACAAGAAGAGCTAAAGGGAATTATAGAAATCAAGTTGACAGGATATTCAGCCACCCAATCACCAGAGTAGGTCAGAACAGGCACCCTCTCGACCACTGCCAGTAGTCTATGGTGGAGTCATCTTTGTGGATTCCTGGGGACCTCCCTAGTACTCTGCTTCTCCCTATTGCCATGGTATTTATCATTTATCATGGTATCTCTTCCTTGTTCTTCCACTCTGTTCCTGATCCAGCTCAAACCTCCCACTCCCCTAAGTTCTCATTTCCGCCATCCCTTGCCCTCCATTGCCCCCACACTCAACTCCAGCTTGCTCATGTAGATCTCATCCATTTCTCAATCTCTGGGCAATACCTGTGTCTTTCCTAGGGTCCTCCTTACCATCTAGTCTCTCTGGAGGTGTGGATTGCAATCTGGTTATCATTCACTTTACATCTAGTATCCACTTATGAGTGAGTACATACCATGTTTGTCTTTCTAATTCTGGGTTACCTCACTCAGGATGTTATTTTCTAGTTTCATCCATTTACCTGCAAACCTCATGATGTCATTGTTTTTCTCTGCTGAATAGCACACCATTGTGTATATGTACCATATTTTCTTTATCCATTCCTCAGTTGAAGGGCATCTAGGTTGTTTCTAGGTCGTGCCTCTGGTGAGACAATTTGTGTAGCCTTGGTTCAGGAAGGAGGGTCTTGGACCTGCCCCAACGGAGTGTACTGGACTCTATTGACTCCCCATGGGAGACTTTGCCTTGGAGGATGTGGAAATGGGGGTGGGGTGGGTGGGAAGGGAGGACAGGGGAATACCTGTGGCTGGTATGTAAAATGAGTAGAAAATCTCAATTAAAAAAAAATCAAGCTGACTCAAACAACTGAACCGATGACTCAATTAAATTTACTCAATAACTTTGGACACTCAAAAATGATGTCTTCTAGCCAGGTGGTGGTGGCACACACCTTTAATCCCAGCTCTCGGGATGCAGAGGAAGGCAGATCTCTGTGAGTCTGAGGCCAGCCAGGACTACAGAGTGAGTTCCAGAAAAAGGCGCAAAGCTACGTAGAGAAACCCTGTCTCAAAAAAAAGATGTCTTCTAAGAATATTCATATTACAAAGCACTAAACCACATAAACATATATACACTTATACATATATACATAAACTGTTACATTGAGGGAAGGAAGGTAAATATAAAATAAACACTGAAGATGACATAATATATTAATATAACAATTTAATAAAACAACATATGCTCATGGAAACAAACACTGAGGATAATATAATATACTACAACATAATAAAATAAAATAAACAGGTGAAAACAACACTGAAAATTATATTTCTTGAAGCAATTATTGGAGAAGGGGCAGATTTTCTCCTAAATTGTCCTGTGGATGGTCAGAGAAGTGGTCAGGTAATTGTCACAGGCTTGTCCAAGTTCTAGGATGAGAATGATCCATTTTAAATGTACAATGCTTTCTTCTGCTTTATAAACTATATGGTGTAAAGAACTAGTTAGCGCATTCATAAAACACATTGTAGGGAAAAGGGGCTGGCTAGAGAAACCCACCCTGACCCTGGAGCCCAGAATTAGGGAATTAGGGAAAGATGGCTCAGATAAAGCCAGTAAGAGAAACACAGTCTAGCTCAGATCAGAGCCATCTCTGCCCCTGTCCAACTGACTTGTGAAAACAACCAATCACAGAGCAGGACAGCAGAATCCTAGACCTAGGGCTCAGGACCAGGGAAAGAAACACAGCCTGTGTTTGGGACCTGGGCCAGAGAAATGAACCAAGGAAACATGCCCTGACTCTGAAACCAGTACCAAAGAAACACTCTTGGCCCCCAGAATCAGAGTCAGTGAATGAAATGTGCCCTGGCCTTAGAGGTAATGACAGAAAGCTAAGTAAGGCCAGTGATAGAAACACAGTTTAGCTCAGATCAGAGCCACCTCTGCCCCTGTCCAACTGACTTGTGAAAACAACCAATCACAGAGCAGGTCAGTAGAATCCTGGCCCTAGGGCCCAGGACCAGGGAAAGAAACACAGCCTGTGTTTGGGACCTGAGCCAGAGAAGTGAACACTTTATCCCCAAACCCAGAAACCAGGAAATATGCCCTGACTCTGAGACTAGTACCAAAATAACACTCTTGGCCCCTAGAATCAGAGTCAGTGAAAGAAATGTGCCCTGGCCTTAGAGGTAGTGTCAAAAAGCCAAGAAAGGCCAGTGAAAGAAACACAGTTTGGCCCTGAAATCAGGGCCATCTCTGCCCCTTGTTCACAAAACTGGCCAATCCCTGGGCAGAAAATAAACTAACCAATCACAGTTGACTCCACCCCCTAGACATCCTATATAAACCGCCCTGCCCGGTCAGTTGTGAACTGTTCTCTCCACCCTGGTAGAGGCAGTTACTCTCCTGGACTCCTCCTTCCCAAATAAACCTCTTTCTCAAAAGAGTATTGGGTGAAGACCTTCATTGGGAGCTGTACAGAAGAACCTTGCTGGGACGTCCCATAGTGGACTGAGCAAGGGGGA